>AWOL01S0003276.1:243328-265729 GCA_000715115.1 Nicotiana otophora | reverse complement strand
TTTGACCAAACCATTATTCAAAAGGAAAAGAAATAAAAGATAGGGTGCAACCGAGTCCTGGTTTTGGACAGCCTACATATCCCGGGTTATAGGGGAATCAGGTCGCGTGTAGTTCAAGGAGAATGGTGGAATGATGAGTTGAGGAGTCGAGTAAGGTTCCGTCGAGGCTCCGGTCCGCGGTCCTGCCATTATATCAAAATAAAAATAAAAATAAAAGAAACTAAACAAGCCTATCAGTTATGAGTTACAAGATTCCTATCTATGAGTCTTCAGAAACTTGATCTTGAGTCTTGACTGGTTCTTCATGCAGACTCTGATCTAAACCTTGATGCTCGCTAGCTGTAGGTTCTAGTTCATTGTTCTATAGCTTCTTCTAATCAAAACGAGACTCTAATGCTCGTGGCTTCAGTCATGTCTTGAGCATTCCATATCTTTTCAATTGGTTTTGCATTTTGGATTCACTTATTTTTTCTTTTCTTTTATTCTGAATTGAGACTTCTTCTTTTGGTCATCTCGAATCATGTGCCTCGAGGTAAAACCTACTCATACACCAAAACAAACAAACGAATAAAATTCTTTTGCCCCAGTTTGTACTAGGAAGATTTCGTGACTTATTGTAATAAAATTCTAAACTACTTCTTTATTGAAAGCAATAAAAGGTCGGGAGTGGTGTACCCTGAAAAAGTCTTTTTTTTTTGGATGGCGTTCTTTTATTGTCAAAGGATGTCCCAACTAAGGATTGGTGTACCTTATATTAGGAAAATGTGGCCAGGGAATAGGATACCCTATGTTGGCAAAGATATCGGGGAGTGGTGTACCCTGCATTTAAGATCAAATCAACTAGGGAGTGGAGACCCTATGTCTAAAAATATCAACTAGGGAGTGGAGACCCTATGTTGGAAAAGAGACTAGGGAGTGGAGACCCTATGTCTAAAAATCATCAACTAGGGAGTGGAGACCCTATGTTGAAAAATCATCAACTAGGGAGTGGAGATCCTATGTTGGAAAAGAGACTAGGGAGTGGAGACCCTATATCTAAATATCATCAACTAGGAAGTGAATATCCTATGTTGGAAAATTATCAACTAGGGACTGGAGACCCTATGTTGGAAAAGGCGACTAGGGAGTGGAGACCCTATGTTGGAAAAGGCGACTAGGAAGTGGAGACTCTATATCTAAAATAACATCAACTAGGGAGTAGAGACCCTATGTTGCAAAAGCGACTAGGGAGTGGAGACCCTATGTCTAAAAATATCAACTAGGGAGTAGAGACTCTATGTTGGAAAAGGCGACTAGGAAGTGGAGACTCTATATCTAAAATAACATCAACTAGGGAGTAGAGACCCTATGTTGCAAAAGCGACTAGGGAGTGGAGACCCTATGTCTAAAAATATCAACTAGGGAGTAGAGACTCTATGTTGGAAAAGGCGACTAGGAAGTGGAGACTCTATATCTAAAATAACATCAACTAGGGAGTAGAGACCCTATGTTGCAAAAGCGACTAGGGAGTGGAGACCCTATGTCTAAAAACATCAACTAGGGAGTGGAGACTCTATGTTGGAAAAGAGACTAAGGAATGAAGACCCTATGTCCAAAATAACTTCAACTAGGGAATGGAGACCCTATGTTGCAAAAGCGACTAGGGAGTGGAGACCCTATGTCTAAAAATATCAACTAGGGAGTGGAGACCCTATGTTGGAAAAGAAGACTAGGGAATAGAGACCCTATGTCTAAAAACATCAACGAGGGAGCGAAGACCCTATGTTGGAAAAGCAGACTAGGGAATGGAGACCCTATATCTAAAACCATCAACTAGGGAGTAGAGACCCTATGTTGGAAAAGAGACTAGGGAGTGGAGACCCTATATCTAAAATAAAATCAACTAGGGAGTGGAGAACTTATGTTGAAAAGCGACTAGGGAGTGGAGACCCTATGTCTAAAATAAAATCAACTATGGAGTGGAGACCCTATGTTGGAAAGAAGACTAGAGAGTGGAGACCTTATATCTAAATAATCTCAACTAGGGAGTGGAAACCCTATGTTGGAAAACGCAGCTAGGGATTGGAGACCCTATACTACCATGATTTGTTTTTTTTTCTTTTATTTCTTTTTAATTTCATATATTTTTTTAAGATAATAAGTAAAATACGGGAAAGAGTTTGGAGAAGACTTCCCTTTTGGAGTAGTTGCTGCAAAACTGTTTCTAACTTTTGCTTAATTTCGTTTTGGTTGCACCTACTTCTTGCAAGGATGCTTTTGGATTGCACCTGTTTCCTATTTTTCAAACAAAGAACAATTTGTCAGTTTGAAACGGTGGTTGGTTTTGTGGCCTTGATTGTTTCAGTCACTTGGTCTCGGTCCTTTCAGTTGCAACTGGTTGTTTCCTGAATATCGATTGCATTTCTAACCTCGGAGAACCTATGGCTTTTCCGAACTTTGCCATGATGGTTAGTCACGTGGGACTTAACCTTTTCAACTTTTATTTTGCCCTTGTGGGCATTTGACTTTGAATTTCCTCTTTCAACAGTTTTTGATTTTGAAACATCGGCCAACAAGGCCAGTTGGAGTCAACTTGATGCCTCTGCAGAGATTGGGTACCTTTTCTTTTGCATATTGGCTTGTATCAAGTGAGAACCTTGTAAATCAGTCCTGCCTTCCCTTCTTTGTCTTAGTTTCGGAACAGAGTTAAACCGAAAAGGATTCAAAAAAAGGCAAACAATGGAATGGACAAATGAATTAAGACAAGAGGCATCCCTTTCGGGGAAAAGAAAGAAGAACTTATCTGGAGTGTATACAGACTTCAATGAACATGATATGCCTCTTGGACTAGATACCTGATCTGTGTAAACCGTCCAACTCTCAGAAATTCATCACAACTCTTGCTTTGAGACTGAGAAACTTTGCCAAAGACTGTGTCGATGCCAGTGACTGTGAGGATCCTCTTTTCGATCAGTGGCGCCCTTTGTGGGTTTTCACCAGCTGGCCTGTTTCATTTCTCTTCTCACCATCGCCTTATAGTGCTCTTTATGAGTTTTCACTAACAAGGCTCTCTCATTTTCGAATTTCTCTGCTTACCATTGCCTTATGGTGCCCGTGAGGTTTTCACCAATAAGACTCTCTCATTTTATTTCTCTCATTTTGTTGTATCAGATCCGAGTAACTGTATCCTCCCATTTTGAATCTCTTTGCCGATTGATCGGAAGGATTTGAAAAGGATTTGGGTAAAAAGCATTTGGATTGAATTACAACTTTGGAACCTTTTAGACAAAATCATCGCCAAACCATTATAACATATGCTCCAGTTCCACTTTTGGGGGAATTTGGATTTTTGTTTTGGTGTGACTGAACCTCAGAGAGAGGCTGTCTACGTATCCTTTCGGAATCAAGTCAAACGTAGTTTAAGGACGAGAACTTTGTTTTTGATTCTCTTTTGTTTTGGTTTTCTTTTCTCGTTTGGTTTCTTCTCAATCTTTTTCCTTTCCTTTTTTCTCTTTTCTTTTTCATTTTTCATTTCATTTTCTTTGTCTTTTCTTCCTTTTTTTGTATATTTCTTTTTCCTCTCTTTTCATTTTGTTTTATTTTTTCATTCATTTTATTTTTCAATAATGACTTCCGGGTTCTAATGAGAGTAATCAAAGAATGAGAGCCGGCTCAAAAGGGTTTGCAAATTGTTAAATGTTTGGATAGTGAGAAAGAAAACTTTCTCCATCCCAACCGGAGAACATTAACGTTATATAGAGGATCCAACATAGTACCTTTTGACTGCACCTGCATTGACAGTTGTTTCATGACATTTTCTTCGACGTGTCCCAAGTACACCGCTCTCTTTTGGCAGTACTCTTGTGCAATGTATGGACCTTTCCAACCTGAAACCAATTTTCCTTTAGTTGTTCTGATTCTTTATTTTATTTCCTTAAACCTATCTTCATTGCATTCTGATTCTTGATTCATTATTTCGAAGTCTGACAATGTTTTAGGATCGGGGCATGAAGTCCGCAAGCATGTCATGTTATTGAAATCTGCATTTAACAGAACTGAAAAAAGAATAAGAGAAGTGACAAAATTAAGAAAAGAGACATTCTTGGACAATGAAATATTAATTTCATTTGATTTTGTTCTTCTTTTTTTTTTTTTTTTGATTTCGATTGATTTCTTTCTTTTTTTTTGAATTTTAAAGATAGATGGGTTTACACCGGAAAATAAGACAATAAAGTAAAACATCTGGATCACACCCTGAGATAATCCGGACGCAGAAAGGATAGCAAGACTGGCTACTGAGACTCCCGTCTGATAGGGAACTTTTAGGCTTGGCGACCGTTTTTAGCTTTTCCTCTGTCTCGGCAAGGGTTGTAAGGGCCTTCAGTGCCGTATCAAATTCCTCATCTCTCCAATTTCTATTCATCAAACCCTTTGAACCACTCTGAATGGCCTGTGATGTGGCCTTAAAGGCAGCATGACTCAAAATTTGGCCCGTTTTTAAACCATTTTCGACCATCTCCCCAATTTTGATAGCCTCGGCGAACGGATTATCAATAGAAGATATCATGTTCTGGAAGTAGTTCGCCTCTTGGGCCTGTAGGAAGACCGTAACCATTTCTGTTTCGTCCATTGGAGACTTTCCCCTGGCAGCTTGCTCGCGCCATATGACAGCATATTCACAAAAATATTCCGCGATTTTCTTTGTCAATCTGGACACAGAGTTCTCTTTTTGGATTTTTCACTCCTGCTTTTTCTTTTCTTTTTTTCTTTGTTTTTTTTTTCGCTCTTTGTTTTTTTATTTTTTTATTTTTGTCACTCTTTTCTTTCTTTTTCTTTCTTCTTTTTTTTTCACTCAGTTTATTTGATGTCAATGATCGAATCCGATGGGGATTGCCTATGTATCATGACACCGCATGAATCAGATCTTGCGTAGTTCGGGAAAGATCAGGAATAAAATAAACAAACTAACACTTTTTTCCTTTATTTGGTTTTACTCATACACAAAACAGACCACGAAAACTTCTAACAATGAACATATTTTTGATATTGTTTATTTGGAGGGGAACTTTTGAAAGGAAAACTTTTTAAGAGTAAAGAAAATATTTTTGGATTTTGATTTTTTGGGTTTTTTTTTTTAAATATATTTCTTTTCTTTTTTTTGAGAATTTTTGAAAAGAAAGAATGTTTTTTTGAATTTTAATTTTTTTTTTTGAATGAAATACTTCTAAAAAGAAAGAAAATATTTTTGGTTTTAATTTTTTTTATTTGGGATTTTCTAAGGAAAGACTTCTAAAGAAGGAATTAAATAAAATTATTTTTGGATTTTTAAAAATTGGGGCCGAAACTGACGAGGTTTGTTTACGTATCTCACATCCGATGAGAATCAAACCTGCACAGTTCGGTAAGAAAAACATGAATTTTTTTTAAAAAATATTTGGCGTATTTTGAATTTTTCTTTTCAAAATATCGGCAGAGTTTTGGGATTTTCAAATACCTGAATTTTCAGAAATCGGGTAAATTTTTCTCTCTTGCCTCACTCTTGGTTTTTCTTGATTTGCTTTCCCTATTCTAGAAGCCGGTCAACATACAAGCCGAAACAAACATATGCACAAGTAGCACGTAAAAATGCATCAGGATGGTCTTTTATATTGGGTACACCTGTCCTAGACGGACCCAACCCCTGTGTTGAGTCCCCAAAGTCAAATGCACGTGATGCAAATCCGACATGAGTCTATGATATCCTAGGTTTAAATTCTGGGTATGTTGTTCTAGACCTGGCTTACCCGAGCGGACAACTCGAGTCCGGGGGAGAGCGTACCGGGAATACAGAAGCTTCACCGGCTTTGCAACTTGTCCGATCCTCGTTCTAAAATTAGGGGTATGACTCTAACAGAAAAGAAGTCACGCAAAGCGCACGCTTCCCAAAATATTTAGAAGACTCAGAGATAAGAAGGGTGTCGTAACAATTTTATATACAGTTCACGACAATATCAAAGCGGTAAAAAGCGGCATTTAGTACATTAGGCTCAAACACATAAAAATCAGATAATAAACAAAAGCCAACTATAACAGTTATTCTTATTCTAAGCTCGAATTATGAACCCTGAACCAGAGATTCTGGGTTCTTGTCCCCAACAGAGTCGCCAGAGCTGTCACACCTCCTTTTTTCCGAGGGGATAGGGGGATAGGGGAGTTTTTCAATTAAAGTGACATTATTCGAAATAAGATTATTTGTTTCAGTCAGAGTCGCTACTTTGAATAATTTATGGTGTCCCAAGTCACCGATTTATTTTAAATCCCAAATCGAGGAAATTTGACTCTATATTTTTGTGGTCTGCGTACACAGAAGACCAGGTAAGGAATTCTGTTAACCCAGGAGAAGGTGTGAAGCACTTCCGAGTTCCGTGGTTTAGCACGGTCACTCAACTATTAATGATTGGCCTAATTATCTGATTTAATACATACTTAAAACCTATTGTGCATTTTTAACTTTTAACCGCTTTTAATTATTTATGAAACTTATTTAAATAATTCGCGATGTCGCACACTCATTTGTTTTTATACATATTGCGAATCGCGTCACGTGAAACACACCCGCGATTTACAACATGCTTATTTTTATTATTATTCTAAGTTGAAGCTAAGTCGCGTGAAATGCGCACTTGAGTTGGGGTTTACATATCGTGACTATGCCACGGGAACCGTACCCATAGTCACGATGATTTATTAATCGCGCCTAAAGCAAGCTACGAATGTTTATGAGTCTATCTTCCTAAACTAATTTGAGATTATTGTGAAGGCCACAGATTATAAAATTTATTTGTGGATGACATGTCTTAATTGCTAATAGATCATTTAGTACTTGATGACCAACAGGCTCTTTCAATTCATCTTATAATCTATAGAATATGCCCAAGTGATAGTAATATATTAATTAATCCAATCGTTCTTATCATTAAAAAGTAATTCCTAAAGCCCAATCATTTCATGTGAATGTACAACTCATCTTTCAAGATATTACTGTATGGCCCAATTAGGAAATAATTCATTTACCAATTAAGCTTTGAGCCCATATTCTTAGCACTAACAATCATTCCAAAATAACGACATCGGTAAAGCAAAACTCACGTCTTAACACCAAAAGAATTAACCAAGGACTTCAAGGCATGCTAATTAACTAAAACTAAAAACAGTAAGCAATTAGACTAAAATATCCTTAAAAAGTAACAAGTGAAACAGTAAACTAATAGTGAATCAATCTTTAAGCAAAACAGAAAAAAAACATTTAAACTTATAGCAAACATAATATGAATTGCAATCTGAAAACTGGAGAACAAGAAATGGACCTTTCAATAGCTAAATATTCTTCGGTACAACATGAACAAAGCTCTGATGGACTTTTGTACGAACTAACCACAACCGGAAACGGTATCGAGAACCTCGACGGAGCTTCTAACCTCGACTGAAACTCTTTTATTTTAGAATTTGGGTAAGTTTCAGATGATAGTTCATAGAGGAATATGAGGTGTTAGGTATTGGTTTTTTGCTGGAATTTTAGGCTGGATTTTCGAAAGAAAGATGAAGAAAGAATGACACAAATAGAAATTCCGTTATCCTTGAAGAAGAAAATAAATTTCTCTCAATTCCCACCTCCCTCTTTTTTTTCTCCCTCTCCCCCCTTTTTTCCTCACATTTCTCTTCTATTTATAGAAAAAATTTCGAAATTTTCAGATTTTTATTTATTTTTTTATTTTTTATTTTTTTATTTTTAATTAAAAAGAATTTTCACTTCCCATTTTTCTTATTTTTTAAAAAAAATAATTCTCCACTTTCCTTTACTTTTATTTTTTAATTTCTTATTTTTTTTACTTTTATTATATTTAAAGTCCCACTTTTATACCTTTTTTCTTTATTTTCCACTTATTTTACTTTTCTTTTTTTTTATTTCTCACTTATTTTATTTTTTTTAAAATTTTCAGTTACCCTTACTTTTATTTTGTAATTCTAACTTTCTTTTACTTTTTATTTTTTAAAATTTCCACATTCCTTTACTTTTATTTGTTTAATTTTTTACTTTCTTTTACTTTTTTATTAAACAATTTCCACCTACTTTTACTTTTACTTTTTAATTTTATATTTCTACTTTTTCTATTTTTTAATTCCCATCCGAAATTTGTTTTAAAATAATAATAATAATAATAATAATAATAATTTTTATTTTTTTCGATTTTTAATTCATTTTATTTAAAAATAAAGATAAAAATAATAATAATAATAATAATAATAATAATAATANTATTTTCGGGTTTTAATTCATTTTATTAAAAATAAAGATAAAAATAATAATAAAAATAATACTAATAGTAATAATTGACCTTTTAAATTATTAATAATTTTTTTCTCTCTCTCTCTCTCTCTCTATATATATATATATATATAAGTGTAACAAAGTTAAAAATATATATATTAAAATTTTAAAAATATTTACATAGTAGAAGGTGATAAAAATTCAAATATAGTCAAAAATTAGGTGCTCACGAGTCCATCTTAGCCCAAGTACACTTTGAGCTGGGTTGGGCAATGACCCATTTATTGACCTAACCCATCTTGACCCGCCCAAATTCAGCCTAACCCGCCCATTTGCCACCCCTAAGTGAAACATTGTGATCGGAATGGTGGTGACTATTCGTGAATGAGTATGAACGTCTAGTTGGGGATTGTTGGCAGGTTTTATTTCATTTTTAGTTTTTATAAGTAGGATATTTAGGTTATTTTAAGGGGTAGTTAGGTAATTCAACTTTTTAGATAGATTATTATTTATACTTGTTGTCATTGCTTCTTTTTATTTTTTCTTTAGCCGACGGTCTTCCGAAAACAGCCTCTCTACCTTCTAAGGTAGGGAAGTAAGGCCGCGTACATCTCTGATCTCATTCTTCTCAGACCCCACTTACAAGAATTCACTGAATTTGTTGTTGTTGTTGTTGTTGTTTTGAGTATATACTAATTGAGAAATTAGTTATTTCAAGATTTAAAATCGACACATAATGAACTCGATTCTCTATTCAAGTAAATAAATTGTCATTGTTTAATAGAGCAATCTACGCTAAATGCCCATGAAACCTAAATTTATTACCATTCTTTATCTATTTTAAAAATAATTACAAAATATACCCATCCCACTCAAACTTATTACCAGGTCGTCCACCATAACTCTAGTCCCTCAGTCACAAAAAACTCCTAAAGCCAAACTGACAAACTTTCCTAGTTATTCTTTGGTTAATCAATCAAAAACAAAGTAACTTTCTTTAAATTCTAATTTTTTTGCAAGATTGTTGGTTCTGGAAATAGCTAAACTTTTTCTTTATTTCTCTCCCTCTTTCTTTCGGTTTCAGTTTTAAATTCAGTATTGAATTAGCTACTAATTTATTTAGTATTTGGATTATCTGAGTACATAATTCAATTATGGCAAAATTTCAAACTAAAAAAAAGAGTGTAAACTCCATGTGCATAAGTTTAAAATTTCAGACATGAATTTTTATGTGGGGTTTGAAGTGTTTATTGTTGGAATTTAGTGGGCATTATTTTATGATGTGTAGATTGTTGTGTTAATGATGATTTTTAAAGATTTAATTGTGACAAACATTAATCTACCATTGGAGGACCTTGAAGCTTGAAACCCATAAATTGGGGTTGTTGAGTTTTTGGTTATTTTGATCTGATTCTGATCGGGTATGTTCGAAATATTAATTGGAGGATGTGGCTATATTCTGAGTCAATTTGATGGAGATTTTAGAGTATATTTTTAAATTTTGGGTTGAAATTGAGTTGAACTAGCAAACAAGACAGATTTGTAATGTATACCAAATTGTATATTGTATTAGTATACAATAATTAATTCAAGAGTATATAATTAACTACAATAGTATACTACTATTTTTTGAAGGAATGCACCAATCCTCTATATACCAAAATAACATATTATAAACTATTTTGGTTAATTCAATAGTGTATAAATTATGGCGTTGAACTGGTGAAGAAGAATTTGTACTGTATACCAAAATGATATACTATATACCATTTTGGTATACAGTTCATTCCAATGATATATTATTATAGTATACTATATAATATAATGGTATACTCTTACAATTAGGTTTTTTTAGAATTTTTTGAAAATTTTATTGACAACTGATATTATTTCAGTTTAATAATTGAATTAAAAAAAATTAAACTCTTTGCGTACAATTGTATACCTTGTTGGTATAGCTATATACTGTACTTGTATCATATGTTAGTTGGAACATTTTTTGGTTGTATTAGCTACATTTAATAGGTACACTATTTGATTTTTCTTTAGTAATAGTAGAATAGTACATTATCTTGAATTTTTTTAATTTTACTTTATGCATGTGTATTATGTAATCATTTTGATTTTTTCTTTATGCGTTTATTTTATATAATAGTATTATAGTACAATATCTTGAAATACATTATTATATTAATATGTGGTACACTATTTTTAAATTTTTCTCTTTATGCATGTGTATTGTGTAATAGTAGTATAGTCATATATACAACAACAACAACAACCCAATAAAATCTCATTAATGGGGTCTGGGGAGGGTAGTGTATACGTAGACCTTACCCCTACCCGAAGGAGTAGAGAGGCTGTCATATATAGTTGCTTGGAATTAATTAGTAGAACTGTATACCCTATTGGTATAATTATATGGCATATTGATATCATATGGTAGTTAGGAATATTGTTTGGTTGTTTTAGCTGCATTTTAAGTGAATTATATTCTGAAATGATTTATATGATCATGTTTTGCTGTATTGGATTTTCTTGTACCTATGGCCATAGATTTTGTGTATTATGTAATAGGTTTTATAGTTATATGTAGTTGTTGAAACGACCACATACAACTATATACCTTGTTAGTATACGGAATGAGCAAGTTGCTTTGCGAATATTTAGCTTGCAATGCAAGCATGTAATTTTTTCATACTTTTATTGCATCCTTTAATGTTTTGGTACAGTAATATAGTCGCAGATAGTTGTAGCAATATTCTAGAGCAATCATATACGTTGTTGGTATACATGTATACCATATTGGTAGCATATGGCACTGCAAGTCTTTTTTGCTATTTATACTTTTATTGTATTTTTCAATATTTTATATAGAGAGAGATTTGGTGGCAGTATATTATGTTTTCTTGCTCCATAACTGGTTGTATTACTGCTAATGGTAGAGTGTGTATTGATATTTGTAGGGAAGGAGATCAAGGTTTGCATGGCAATCACGTGTCGATTCTTAGAATCTGATTATGTCATTTATGGTGCTCAGCAGCAGTCAGTGTGAAATTCAGTGAATTAGATCAAGTGACAACTAATATTATTTCAGTTTAATAATTGAATTAAAAAAATGAGAAAAAAGACAAAAAGTATATTATACTAGTTATATTAAGAAAAGAAAAAAGGTGAACAAATATTTACTATATCAGTTATTTTTTCTTATTGTATAAAAACAAGAATAATAAAAAATAGTGAAAACAGTAAATGAAATTAGATTATGAAGAGAAAGAATATAAAAAAGAGAAGTTAAATGAAATTAGAAAAGGAACAAGAAATAAAGAAAATAAAAGAAAAAAGGAGTTAAATAGAATTAGAAAAGGAACAAGAAATAAAGAAAATAAATAAAAAGAAAAAAAATAAAGGAGGAGTCAAAATTGAGTGTGAAATAAGTTATGGTAAAAATAATAATAATACGATTTGGGCAACAATAAATGAATAGAAAAAGAGAAAAAAGAAAAAAATAAGAAGAAAACGAGAAAAAGGAAAAGGAGAAAAGAAAGAAAAAAGAAAAGAAGCATAGAAATAAAAAAGAATTGGAGAAAAAAGAGAAAATTCCCCACAAAAACTATTATGGATAGGAAATGTAATTAGTTTGATGGGTAGAAAAATAAATGGGTAGCTAAGGATAAATAGTTTTGTTTTTGTGGGTACCTGTGTCATTCACCCTTTTTAATAAACCAGAAATCTATCGCTTTAAACGGCAAAACTTGGTGAATAATGGATCATCCATCTACCTTTTTTACTAAATTCACAATAGGATTCGAACTCGTAATGTGCTCCTATGGCAAAGCATCTCAAACTGTACTAACTTTGCCATTGAAACCAAAGCCATGGGGCTGTAGGAATCACCCTTTCACGGAACATGCAAATGCAGAAAAAATTGATACTACTCTTGAGCTGTGATCGCCTAGTCCAAAGGTTTCTATCTAGGGGCGTATCTAGGTCATAAAATATGGGTTCACGTGAACCCATTCTCCTCTCCTTAAAGTATCCATCATGAAAATTTGGAATCCCAAATGAATCTATATGTGTCTAAGCAAGAGAAAATCCAGTAATGCACATAATTGGACTGTGAAATGTTGCTGCAAAAGAGGCATAAGAGAGCATTCAATTTAAGCCTTGATAGGTAGAGTTACTCGGTACTTGTGCCACCAAAGGTAACAGCAACCTGGGATATTAGTCGAGGTGTTCACATGCCCTGACACCACCGTTAGAGAATAAGAAGTTCAAGATCTGGTACATTAGTTATCAGTTAAAGTCGATAAACATTAACTGCTATTTTGACCTTTCAGCATTTAAAAAGTAAGATTTGTATTGCTGAGCTAGCCAAACACACCCATTTAAGACTTAAGAGTTGTATATGTAGTTGAGTATAGTCAAGTGGAATATGCAGTAATGCACATATTGGACTTTGAAATTCGCCACAAATAGGCGAGTCAAGACAGAGGGCATCCAATTTAAGCACCGGTAATGGTTACTGATCATTTAAAAGCTATTAGCATTAGCTACAAGATTCATCTTTCAACATTTCGAAGTAAGATTTGTAGCGCTGAGCTAGCCCAAACATACCAAGTGTACCTCCTGTGTGAAGCATCACCACTTTCGCATTTCCCTCCTGACCAAGTTGAGTTGCCAATTCCCAAGAAGCCAAAGTGTAAACTGGATCGATAAGAATACCGGTCTCTTGTGCAATCTTTTGACATATTTCAACTTCCCCCTTCAGTATATTGCCAAATCTGTAAGACGAGGAGAAGAAGAAACTCCATTAAAGATTCATTTCCACTTTGTGCAATTCTAGAATGATGAATAGTAGTTATGAACCCAGAGACGGAGCCAGCATTTCAACTTTATAGATTCCGGATTTTAGAACGACGACATCAAATGCTAATAACTGAGTTCTAAATTTAATATTTGCCCATATCTAATATTTCTTAACACAAACACTCTATTTGAGCAAAAGCTATTGGGTTCGACTATACCTGTTAATCGGGCCGGACTGACCCGTTTACAACCCCGGTCAGCCCGGGTCAGCCCGATACTGTAGCATTGGGGGCGGGTTGGGACGGGTTGGACGGGGAGCGGATTTCAAATGAACAGTTTTTTGATACCGGTGCACCGGAACCCGCTAAGCCCGCTAACCCGTTAACGGGTTTTTAACGGGCTATAGCCCAGTTCAACCGGGTATCCGTTACAAATTTTTTTTATTTTTTTATTTTCTGGACCGTTGCCAACGGTCAAATTCAAAAATGACCGTTGGCCAACGGCCCTTTTTTGCAGAAATGGCCATTTCGGCCTACCCCCTTAAGAAAATAGCCCCCACACCCCTAATATTTGATAAATTATAATTTTAACCTTTTATATATACACACACACAAACACACTTCATTGTAATTTGCAAACACACTTCAATTACTTTCAAATTTCAATTTTAAAATTTTAAAATTCAAATTTCAAATTTAAAACTTTAAACTTCAAAGTTTAATTCTAAGCCTTAAAAGTTTGCAAACACTTAAGTATCAATAACATTGAATAAGAAAAACAAAATTTACTTTAAAAAATAAAAAAAAATAGTCTGGCCCGGTCCAGCCCGCTAAACCCGAACCCGGACGGACAAAAAAAAACCCGAAAAAGTACAACCCGCTAACAGCCCAGAACGTTAAACGGACGGGCTGGTTTTCTTTGTATACAGCCCGTCGCAGCCCACCCGTTAAACACCTCTAGGTTCGACTGAACACGTTTCCTTCTAGCTCCGCTCTTGGTCATGATGTAAACATGGATATATATAGTTGTTTGTCAACATGGAGAGGGTCGTATGGGAAGAAAAAATCTAGTCGCGTGATGCATGTTTTCCCAAAAAGAGGCGGATCTAGAGAGGATTTCGTGTATTGGGCTGAACTAAAATCTCAACATATAATAAGATCACACTCATTCTGAATCTACTGACTCTAAAATCTTGGATTCGCCAAAGGTCCTAGACACCAAATACTTGGGAATTTCTTAGATGAGGAACATCAGCTATTACTGCCTCAAAGACAAGATGACGGGGAACAACAAAAAGCAAGAGCTATTCTTTATATCAAAGAAGACTATAGAAGTATCAATTACTTTCTTGGAGAGCTGCGTTCGACCCATTGCACAATTCCAGGTTCCAATCCACTCAGCACTTGCTCACCAAGATGAAGAGTAAAGTATCTACGGAATTCAGAAATTAAACTTTCCTCCTTTTTCTGGTATCCATCAATCGTGTCAGCCAGCATAACTGCAGTGACCTCCCATGGGAGACTAATAGAAAAGTGTGTTAGTTTGAAAGACATTGGCCATTACAAAGATGGAGATAACGTGATGCATCGAGGATAAATTGAAGAACCTCACCCTAAGCACGCTGCTCCAATTCCTAAACCAACAGCAGTTGTTCCTGTTCCAGCATCTATAATGATTTTTATTGGTTGATCTTTCCCAAATAGATGGTCTTGAGACAAGTACTCAACAAGGCGTACAACACCTGCAGGAATCATTTAGTTGACATGTATATCTGAAGTTATAAAGAAAACACACAAGTAGCTGAAGCATCAAACGCAATAAGCTCTGAAAGTACTGAAGAAATAAAAAGTTACTCCCTCCGTCCCAAAAAGGATGATACATTTCGAATTTCGAGAGTCAAATGAATTGTTTTTTGACCGCGACTTTTTCATATGCCTTCTAAATATTTTGAATTGTTAATTACTATGAGTTATAGTACTTTTTTAATGTAGTTTTCAAATATGTAAATTTTATTTCAAAAAACTTGAAGATTCTATATCTTAATTTGCGGTCAAAATTAAGAGTTTGACTCTCAAAATCCGAAAAGTATCATCCTTATTGGGATGGAGGGAGTAGATAATTAGGTACTAGATAAGGTACTTCTTGTTTTTGCTAGGAAAAAAACTACTGGGAAAATAAGGAAAAAATTCGATAGGTAGCAATACTTTGAGGCTCATCACTACGAGTGACCTTTGATGACATGAATAATGACAGATTACTCAAGCACTCTTTTTTAACATTTCATCAATTGATTTATTTCTTTTCCACAAGACACCTAAATATCACATTATTTAGACGTGTACTTTCTTTAAACGTGTCACCACAAGAACAAACAAATTACCTAGCAATGCAGCAGCATCTCCAGCACCTTCATTAATGACAACTACCTTCTTACTCCTTTTTGTAAGAGCATTCACGAGTGAAGAGTGTTCACCACATCCATTAGAGGATAAAGAAGCCTCTAACTCAGCAAGCGATAAAACTAAGCCAACATTTCCTGCAACTAGATGTGCATGCCTTAAGAGCATCTCCTCCCTCCTAGCGTATAGAGATCTTGGAACATATCTAACATTTCCATATAGTGTTGAAATTAGATTGTAACCCGTCAAAGTTGCTGGTTGTTCTCCTCGGAGAAGTAAGTGTGATTTTAATCGCCTTTCGGCACATGACACAGCTGCAGTGCAAGTAGACAAAATGCTTAAAATACAGTATTATCTCTACCCAGGAACGACACAAGTAAATTTTGAAAAAAAAAAACGAATGAAAAAAATGAATGTGGCAGTTAACCTGTTGCATGACGTACCAACAGCTGCAGCATGCGCACTTTGACAACCTCCGCATGTGACCTAGAGTTTTTAAGAATATCGCAATGAGATGTAAAGTTCTTTTCTACATTCCTCGAGCTCGAAGACACTAATTATTGAGTGCTATTAAGTCATGAGAGTGATCGAAGATAAAGTTTTCTGATCAACTAGTCTTTCCTTGCACATACAATTTTGTTCTGGCTTTGAACAGGCTAAAGCAAATAAGAGCATGTAAAACATTAACTAGAGAGAATGTAAGCAATCGACAGGGAAAGATGCTAAGACAGTTCACTAACTTTTGTTATTTTTTTGCATTTTCACCAACTTAAATGGAGAATCAAATCCCCACAGTAATTACCATTAGCTAGTTAACATTACAGCCAAAGGTAATATGTCTGTGTAATCTTTTAGAATCCTTGCTGACACGAACTAAAGGAATCTATACAACACTAAATTAAAAATTTGGGTGGATTGAGTTAGATATAGCTCTAAAATGTAGCCTTGTCAGTTTTTTGGCTTCCCTTTTATTAACATGATGAACAGGAAACTCATGTTTTCTTTTCTTTTCTTTTCTTTTCTTTTCTTTTTTTTCCTTTTCGATATCCCTTTCAAAATTTAATGAACTGCCTTTACTTTTTGTACGCTCTTTAACTTAAACTACTCAAACCTTTGAAATCAATATGCTTTTAAGACACGGGGAAATACAAAATACAAGAACCACCAAGCTTTTTAATGAACTTCAATTCGATGTTTGTGGCTTGCCAAATGTCAATATTAAGCAATGTACACATAAGAATATATAGCTATTTATTAAAGCTAGAGGCATCAAGTCTTACAACATCTGTCACAGAACTGTCTTCCAAGAGAGGGAGTAGTGCGTCCAGTTTCCTTGCCTTATTACCATTCACCAAAGGATGCAGCAAATCATCTCTTACAACATAAAATGAAGGTTCTTGTTGGATTTTTCCCGTCACGTGATCACCCAAAGATGGTTGTGGATTATTCAGAAAGGAAAAATTCCAAAGATTTTCACCTCCCTGCTGAAGACCATCTTTTGATGTCGTTATTTGGTTAATTTTTGTATCTGGGCTTCTCAATGCCCATTTCCTCTTAAGTAATTTCGACACAAACTCCTCCTTAGGAAAATTGGATTTCAAAGCTTCCTGAAAAACAAATCCAGGCATTATTCGAGATTCTTCGACCCTGAAGTTTCATGCCTCATCGAAATACATCAATTATCTGTATGTTAAAGCAAATGTTTCACCAAAATAATCAGAGATTTATCGGAATATCATGAAGTTATCCGGTCAAGACATCCACTGAAGCTACAGTTCTATGAGACAGACAGTTTTACTCTATTTCTACATAAATCAATCAATTATGCTTCAATCTTAAATTAGCTCGGATAGCTATATGAATCATCCGTATGCATGCCGCTCTATTTGGGTTCATTTATCTAAAAGATTCATCATACATTAGAATAATTTTATGCTGACCATTAACTCGCCAATCTTCCTCCTATATACAGAGTTGGAACTGGCAATACTTTGCGAAACTCATATAGATGGTTTATTCAAGATTCCTCAACCCTGAATTCTCATGACTCGTAGAAATACATCAATTATCTGGATGTTAAAGCAAAGTGTAACCCAATTGTAACGACTTTCGGTGAATTATTAGAGCATTGTCACTCGAATCAGTTAGTATTTGACAAAGAACTTGGCAATTTAACAAACAATAACACGAATCAAAGCTCTCAATGTAGTTACAACTAGTAATAGAATGTAGATAAATAACTTATGCTACATCATATAAAATTCCCAAGATTTTATAGTGTTAAGGTGAACATCAATCCAATATATAGCAAAAATTAGCCTCAAGTACTATCAACACTATTGGAATATGTTTCTTAGTTAAATTTCTTACAGTTCTTAACACAGTTGTACTCTAATTACTACATATCAAGAAAAAGTTTGAATCTTTACATCAAAAATGGGGTAAAGAGGGCAAAATAGCAAAGCTTTAGACCATTTGGAGATTACCCACAATGAAATCTGAATGTAAACGATGAAACTATGGGCTGCTGCAATCAGAGGCAGATTCAGGATTTAAATTTTATGGGTTCAACTTTTAAGGTTTTTAGTATTGAATCTATTATATTTTTAAAGTTATGGGTTCAGCCCTATGTATTGCAGTTTTAGTGAACTTTTATACCAAATTTATACTCCGCGTGAAAGTATGAAACTTTGTGTTTTTCAACTGAAATATGTAAGACTGAGCTCATGGGGCACTAAATTGATATTCAAGATCAAAACATATTAAGGTGAACATCAATACTTAAGGACTATAAACACTACTGGAACATTTTTGTTAATTAAAGCTTTTACAGTTTTTTACACAGCTCTTTTTTAAGATGGTGTTCGGGCAAGATTGCGTGCAGTTTGACAATTCCGCTGCATACCTGCCACCTCACACCAGCACATATAACAAGTAACTCTATCTATCAAACCTTAGGCAAATTGCATAGGACGATAAACTTAATACAGTTGTACTCTAATTTCTAGATAACCAAGAAAAAGTTTGAATCTTTACATCAAGAATGAGGTAAAAAGGGAAAAAAGGCAAACCTTGAGACCATTTGGAGATGACCCACAATGAAGTCTGAATGTAAAAGATAAAACCATGGCATTTCTTGGCTGCTGCAACTGAAACTTTGTGGTTTTCAGCATCTTTGATGGGGTTGCCAGTTCAATTTTCAAGAATCATATTTCTATGCTGCAATTTTAATATCGCCAGAGAAATACTCCCCTCCGCTAGAGCTATATTTGAGTTGTTTTACTTTTACCATATAGTTTATCGTTGGCAGGGCATATTGTGAGTTCGAGTCGCGCAAGGCGGGGAGTTCTTGGAGAAAAGGATGCCGAGGGTCATTTGGAAACAGCCTCCCTACCCCATGTAGGGGTAAGGTGTGCGTATACACTAACTTTCCAGACCCCACTAGTGTGATTATACTGGGTTGTTGTTGTTGTTGTTGGCAGGGCATATTGTTTTGACGAGAAAATGATCGAAATGGTCCCTATTGTATTGAGGTTGCTTTATTTTGGTCCTTAATATTCATGCTTGACAGATATAGTCCTTGATATATGTGATACATTTGGTCCAAAAACTTAAGGACCTGTTTGTTCATAAATAAATAAAAAGTCCTTTTTTTTTGAATTTTATTTCAAAAATGTGTTTGTCCATGAAATTTTGCAAGTTTTTGAAAAAAAATTGAAAATAAGTTTTTCGAAAAACAAAAAGTGATTTTGACCACTTTTTCAAATTTTTCAAAAAAACTATTCCCCACTCACAAAATGCAATACTTTTTTCAAGTGAAATGCATGTCCAAATATAATTTCAAATAATACTTTTCAAGTTAACTCCACATAATTGCCTTCTAGGAAGAAGAAGTTAGATAATTAACCATATGTTTGATAGAATTTGGTAACCAAATCTAAGTTTTAAGTTCTATTTAGTAAATTATTAATATTTGATTTTTTTAAAATTCAGTTTAAATCTAGATTTTCTCAATAAATTTTCCAATTCAAATGGCACATAAACTTTCATATTTATACCTTTTCTTGCTTGAATGGCTATCCTATGTTAACCAACTAATGAAACTAGAGTAAACATATGTGATTACCACATTGTAGATGTATGTGATGAGACGAATGTGACTTCCCTTCATTATTTGGGTGGCATATATTTCATGCATACATGATTAGATTATGGACTATAATGTTGACACTATAATTGCCTTATAGGAAGAAGAAGCTGCGATAATTAATCATATGTTTAATAGAATTTGGTAACTAAATCTAAGTTGTAAGTGCTATTTAGTATATTGTTAATGTTTGATTTCTTTCATTTCAATTTATTTCGAAATTCTCAATAAATTCTCCAATTTAAATGGTAGATAAATTTCAATGTTTATACCTTTTCTTACTTGAATGGCTATCATATGTTAAACAATTAAGGAAACTAGAACAAATCAATGTGATTACCACATTATAGGTGCATGTGATGGGACGAATGTAACTTCCCTCAGTTATTTGGGTGGCATATGCTTCATGCATCCATGTTTAAATTGCGGCCTACAATGTTGACACTATAATTTCCTTATAGGAAGAAGAAGTTAAGATGATTAACCATATGTTTGATAGAATTTGGTAGCCAAATCTAAGTCGTAAACGCTATTTAGTAAATTATTAATGTTTAATTTCTTTAATTTCAATCTAAAATTCGATTTTTTCTCAAAAAATTCTCCACTTTAAATGGCAAATAAAGTTCATATTTATACCTTTTCTTGGTTGAATGATTATTATATGTTTAACAACTAATGAAACTAGGATAAACCGATATGATTACCACATTACAGGTGCATACGATGGAACGAATGTGACTTTCCTCAGTTATTTGGGTGGCATATGCTTCATATATCCATACTTAAATTACGGCCTACAATTTTGACATTATAGTTGCCTTATAAGAAGAAGAAATTAAGATAATTAACCATATGTCTGATAAAATTTGGTAACCAAATCTAAGTTGTAAGTGCTATTTAGTAAATTACTAATGTTCGATTTCTTTAATATCAACTTAAATTTCGATTTTCTCAATATCTCCAATCTAATGGCTGGTAAATTTTCATATATATACCTTTTCTTGCTTGAATGGCTATCATATGTTAAATAACTAATGAAACTAGAATAAATCAATGTGATTATCACATTATAGGTGCATGTGATGAGACGAATATGACTTCCCTCGGTTATTTGGGTGGCATATGCTTCATGCATCCATGTTTAAATTACGGCCTACAATGTTGACACTATAATTGCCTTATAGGAAGAAGAAGTTAAGATTATCAACAATACATTTGATAGAGTTTGGTAACCCAAACTAAGTTGCAAGTGTTTTTTAGTAAATTATTAATGCTTGATTTCTTTAATCTTGGTTTAAATTTCAAAATTTTCAAAAACATTTCCAATTCAAATGGCAGATAAAATTTCATATTTATACATTTTCTTGCTTGAATGGCTATCATATGTTAAACAACGGATAAAACTAGAGTAAATTGATGCGATTACCACATTATAGTTTACATGCAATGGGACGAATGTGACTTCAATCAGTTATTTGGGTAGCATATGCTTTTTGCATGTAAATTGTCTTGCATTATGTCTCGACCTTATTAAATTTAATGCGAATATTTGTGACTTGAGTTTAATAATGATGTTTATATGTGTAGGGATCAATCGGAGGTAATATAGAAGGATTGTGCATAGATTGAAGCTAAAATGAAAGAATTTATAGGAGAATTTATAAGGATTGTTCTTTGCTCAATATCATGCCTTGAATCCATGTTATAATTGCTACATGCTTATTTGATTTATGTGACTTAATTTTCACTTGACGTTTAGCATACTAATTATTAAAATACCTATTACATCCTTAATTTTCACAATTAATTACTACTTGTCATCACTTATCTCTAATAAATCATAATTATTGTATGCATGTTGTCTTATAATTTCATATTATTTGCTGCATTTATTGGAGTAATTTCTTTTATAAGAATTGGTAAATAAATATATTGGAGGAGCGGGTTGCATGCCGCAACATAATTGATTGAAATGAATATATTGGAGGAGCGGGTTGCACGCCGTAACATAATTGATTGAAAATATATATTGAGGACCGGGTTGCACGCCGCAACAGGATTAAATGAAATGAATACATTGTGGGATTGGGTTGCACGCCGCAACGGAAATAAAAATAAATATATTAGGGAATCGGATTGCACGCCGCAATGAAAATTTATTGAGAAATTATATTGTTGGGGCGGGTTGCACGCCGCAATGGAAATTGATTGAAATAATAATTGGTTATGATTGCCGAATTGGCTTCAATTGCTAAAATGAGTTACCTGATTTATTTATATTATTGATGTTATTATTATTATTGCGCACAGGTTAATGTAAGAGACATGCCTTAGTCTCGTCACTACTTCGTCGAGGTTAGGCTCGGCACTTACCAGTACATGGGGGCGGTTGTACTGGTACTGCACTTTGCACTTCTTATGCATATTTAGGAGTTGGTCCCAGCGGCGTACTATAGATTTGCCCGGGTACAACTACTAGTGGATACTTGAGGTATAACTGCACAACGTTCGCAGTTATGAAGTCACCTTCTATCTTATCTCAGTTGTGTATTATATTTCAAACAGCTTGAATTTTATTCAGACCTTTATTTGTATTATTCTAGAAGCTCGTGCACTTGTGACTCCAATTCTGGGATGGTATTCAGATATCGCGACTATTATGGAATACTCACTTTATTTCAGACTTTATATCCGCATTGTTTCCTTGTTATTAAAAAAATTTAAAATTTTGTTAAAATGGTTAGTTATATTCTAACGTT
>AWOL01S0003276.1:190564-243092 GCA_000715115.1 Nicotiana otophora | reverse complement strand
AATATATTGGAGGAGCGGGTTGCACGCCGCAACATAATTGATTGAAATGAATATATTGGAGGAGCGGGTTGCACGCCGTAACATAATTGATTGAAAATATATATTGAGGACCGGGTTGCACGCCGCAACAGGATTAAATGAAATGAATACATTGTGGGATTGGGTTGCACGCCGCAACGGAAATAAAAATAAATATATTAGGGAATCGGATTGCACGCCGCAATGAAAATTTATTGAGAAATTATATTGTTGGGGCGGGTTGCACGCCGCAATGGAAATTGATTGAAATAATAATTGGTTATGATTGCCGAATTGGCTTCAATTGCTAAAATGAGTTACCTGATTTATTTATATTATTGATGTTATTATTATTATTGCGCACAGGTTAATGTAAGAGACATGCCTTAGTCTCGTCACTACTTCGTCGAGGTTAGGCTCGGCACTTACCAGTACATGGGGGCGGTTGTACTGGTACTGCACTTTGCACTTCTTATGCATATTTAGGAGTTGGTCCCAGCGGCGTACTATAGATTTGCCCGGGTACAACTACTAGTGGATACTTGAGGTATAACTGCACAACGTTCGCAGTTATGAAGTCACCTTCTATCTTATCTCAGTTGTGTATTATATTTCAAACAGCTTGAATTTTATTCAGACCTTTATTTGTATTATTCTAGAAGCTCGTGCACTTGTGACTCCAATTCTGGGATGGTATTCAGATATCGCGACTATTATGGAATACTCACTTTATTTCAGACTTTATATCCGCATTGTTTCCTTGTTATTAAAAAAATTTAAAATTTTGTTAAAATGGTTAGTTATATTCTAACGTTAGCTTGCCTAACAAGTGAAATGTTAAGCGCCATCACAGTCCCGAAGGTGGGAATTTCGGGTCGTGACAAATTGCTTTACAGGAAGAAGAAGTTAAGATAATTAACATTATGTTTGATAGAATTTGGTAACCAAATCTAAGTTGTAAGTGTTATTTAGCAAATTATTAATATTTGATTTCTTTAATTTCGGTTTTAATCTCAATTTTTTCAATAAATTAATCCAAATGGTAGTTAAAATTTTATATTTATACGTTTTCTTGTTTGAATGACAATTATATGTCAAACAGCCCCTAAAACTAGGGTAAATCAATATGATTACGACATTACTAGTGCATGCGATGAGACGGATGTGATTTTCCTCAGTTTATTGTGACGACATATGCTTCATGTAGCCATGTTTAAAGTATTTCTTACAATGTTGATACTATAATTGCCTTATAGAAAGAAAAAAATAAGATAATTAACCATACTGTTGATAGAATTTAGTAACGGAATCTAAGTTGTAAGTGCTATTTAGCAAGTTGTTAATGTTTATATCATAAGAATGACAAGGGAAAAAAAAGGAAAGTTGTTATGAAAATTCGAATTGAATTTAACTATATATGTGCTATAGTTTAATGATTTTTTATATTATTATTTTATCATATTAATAGGTTCTTTTTTCAGTTACATATTTATTATAGATGTTTTTCTGTAATTTTCTAAAGTTGCATTTATAATAGTGAGTGTTTACAAGTTACATGGGTCCACTGTCTCCACCAAACCCCTATATATACTCAGATACTTCATAACCATAAAACCACAAAGAAGAATAAAATAATCAGAGAGATTTTGAGTTTCTTCATTTTTCAAGGTATGTTCAAATCTCAGTTTTATTTTCTAATTCTTTTTATTTGTTTGTTTCTGTTTTCTTATATGTTTTAACGTTTCTTAAGTAATCTATGTGTGACACATACACTAAAAAGTGAACGTCAAATTCTAAGTTTTTCGATTTTCACTCAAATTTAGTTTTACTTCTGTTATTTATCTAGATGGATCCCTATCTTTATCTTTATCCATAGAGATACCTATCTATATGGAGAGAGATCTATCTATGAATCAGCCTAAATTAAACTATCATCTATCCGGATAGATATGTCCCTATAAGCGACTTATAAAATATTTAAAAAATTAATTGGTAATTTTTTTCACTTTGAGGTAATTTAAAGTAATAATAAAACCCACAATCCTATCCTAATATTATAAATTTATTTGTATCCATTGACGAAGGCTTAAGGTGTTTGAATTTGGTTTTGACAATTCAAAATTCAAGATCTTCTATTTCAATGTTATCTGAGTACTGCACTATTTGTTATTATGAATTATTCATATTTTCCCCTAGAGCACATGAAAAAATGGCATCCCTATATAAAAATTAAAGTTTTTTACATTAATTAAGATGGTCAAAATTTTATAACAGTAAAAATAAAATGCAAGGAGATGAAAAAAAAAGTAAAATGCAAGGAAAAGTCATAAACGTTTTTTGTTAGTTCACTTAAATTTTAAAATAATTGTAATATCCAACTCAAAGTCACATGTTTAACTTTGATTTAGAATGTTACCTATGCATGATTTTTAAATAATGGAGTTTATGTATTAAATAATGTTATTTATGTATACGTGCTAAAATATTAGGGAAAAAAGGACTTCTAAGCCTAAAAGGAAGAAGAAACACTAAGTATTAGGTAAATAATTAAATGTTTATTCCTAAAGATTAGAAAATAATTAAATAATGATTTCTAGATATTAGTAAAAATAATTAAATAATTATTTTGCCTAGTTAGAATTAAATTTTAATAAAGGGTAAAGCACAGTGGCCATTAGCGAAATATCGCTCGTTATTTTACCCTTTAAAATTTAATTTTAAACTAGATAAAATAGTCATTAATTATTTTTTTAATATTTTAGAAATAATTATTTAATTATTTTTTTAATTTAGGAATAAACATTTAATTACTTGCCTGATATTTAGGATTTCTTATTCTTTTAGGTTTAGGAGTTTTTTCCACTCTAATGTTTTGGTATTCTTACGTAGACACCATTATTTGATAGGAAAACTTAATTATTTAGAAATATCATGCATAGGTAGCATATAGATCAAAGTTAATAGGAATTTGAGTTGGACATAATAATTATTTTAAAAAACTAATATTTTTAAAAAATAGTTATGACTTTGTTTTGCATTCAACAACAAAACTTTATTATTGTTATGAAATATTAACCATCTTAATTAATTAAAAGGACTTAATTTCTTTATATATGGACACTATTTTTCCATGTACTCTAGCCGAAAAATATGAATAATTTTAATATCCAACTCAAAGTCATGCGTTTAACTTTGAATTAATATGTTACACATGCATGATTTCTAAATAATGAAGTTTCTGTATTAAATAATGTTGTTTGTATAAACATGCTAAATAATAGGGAAAAAGGACTTCTAAACCTAAAAGGAAGAAGAAACACCAGATATTAGGTAAATAATTAAATATTTATTCTTAAATATTAGAAAAATAATTAAATAATTATTTCAAGATATTAGAAAAAATAATAAAATAATTTATTTTGTATAGTTGGAAATTAAATATTAATAAAGGCTAAAAGCACGAGCCCATTAGCGAAATATCGTACGTTATTTTTACCCTAAATTTAGTTTCTAACTAAATAAAATAGTCATTTAATTATTTTTTTATATATTTTAAAAATAATTATTTAATTATTTTCCTAATATTTAGGAATAAACACTTAATTGCTTGCCTAATATTTAGATTTCTTATTCTTTTAGGTTTAGGAGTCTTTTTCCCCTCTAATATTTTGGCATTTTTACGTAGACAACACTACTTAATACAGAAACTTCATTATTTAGAGACATCATACATAGGTAACATATAAATCAAAGTTAAACATAGGACTTTGAGTTGGAAATTGCAATCATTTTAAAAGAACTAACATTTTAGAAAAATAGTTATGACTTTGTTTTGCATTCAACAACGAACCTTTAGTACTGTTATAAAATTTTAACCATCTTAATTAATTAAAAAATATGTGGACACTATTTTTTACTCTAGCCGAAAAATGCGAATAATTGTAATTACCATCTAAATGTTACACGTTTAACTTTGATTTAATATGTTACCCATGATTTCTAAATAATGAAGTTTTTGTATTAAATAATGTTGTTTATGTAAACATGCTAAAATAAGAGGGAAAAAGGACTTCTAAACTTAAAAGGAAGAAGAAACACTAAATATTAGAGAAATAATTAAATTTTTATTCATAAACATTAGAAAATAATAAAATAGCTATTCATAGATATTAAAATAATAATTAAATAATTATTTTGTCTAGCTAGAAATTAAATTCTAATAAAGGGTAAAAGCACGAAGCTCATTAGCGAAACATTGCTCACCTTTTTTCCCTTTAAAATTAAATTTCATAGTAGATAAAATAATCATTTAATAATATTTTTAATATTTTAGGAATAATTATTTAATTATTTTCTTAATATTTAGGAATAAATATTTAATTATTTGCCTAATATTTAGGATTTTTTAATTATTTTAGGTTTAAGAGTCCTTTTCCCCCTAATATTTCGACATTTTTACTTAAACAAAATTATTTAATAGGGAAACTTCATTATTTAGACATCATGCATAGGTAACATATAGATTAAAGTTAAATGTAGGACTTTGAGTTGGAGATAATGATTACTTTAAAAAAAATTAACATTTTAAAAAAATGGTTATGACTTTGTTTTGCATTCAACAACGAAATTTTATTAATGTAGTGGAATTTTAACCATCTTAATTAATTAAAAGAACCTCATTTCTGTATATACGGATACTATTTTCCATGTAATCTACCGGAAAAATATGGAAAATTCTAATATCCAACTCAAAGCCACACGTTTAACTTTGATTTAGTATGTTTTCTATGCATGATTTCTAAATAATGAACTTTCTGTATTAAATAATGTTGTTTATGTAAACATGCTAAAATAAGAGGGGGAAAAAGACTTCTAAATCTAAAAGGAAGAAGAACCACTAGATATTAGGGAATAATTAAATGTTTATTATTAAATATTAAAAATAATTAAATAATTATTTCTGAATATTATAAAAAATAATAAAATAATTATTTTGTCTAGATAGAAATTAAATTTTAATAAAGTATAAAAGTATGAAGCCCATTAGCGAAATATCGTTCGCCACTTTTACCTTTTAAAATTTAATTTTACACAAGATAAAATAGTCATTTAATTATTTATTTTAGTATTTTAGGAATAATTATTTAATAATTTTTAATATTTAGAAACAAACATTTAATTATTTACCCAATATTTAAGAGTTCTTATTCTTTTAGGTTTATGAGTCTTTTTCACCCTAATATATTTGGTATTTTTACATAAAAACATTATTTAAGAGGAAAACTTAATTGTTTAGACATCATGCATACGTAACATATTAATCAAAGTTAAATGTATGACTTAGAGTTGAATATTACAATTATTTTAAAAAAAACTAACACTTTAAAAAAATAGTTATGACTTTGTTTTGCATTCAACAAATAAATTTTATTATTGTTATGGAATTTTAACCATCTTAATTTATTAAAAAACTTTATTTTCTTATATATGGACGCTATTTTTCCATGTACTCTAGACGAAAAATATGAATAATCTGTAATAACAAGTAATGTAATACTGAACTAGCATTCAAATAGAACATATTGAGCTTTGAGTTCCCAGCAAATTCAAACACCTTAAGCCTTCATACGTGGACTAAAATAAATTTATAAAATTAGGATAAATTCTGGGCTTTGTCATTTATTTTAAATTATATTAAAGTGAAGAAAATCACCAAATTAATTTTTTTAATATTTTATAATAAAAGAAGTAGGACTAGCCACTAAGTTTGAGTAGAAATAGAAGAGCTTGAACTCTGAGGTTTGCTTTTTCAGTGACCGGCTTGCTTAAAAATTATTGTTATATAGTACAAATTATGATATGCGTTAAAACTTAGAGTCTACAAAGATATGGTTTCTACAAAATTGAATTTTATTTATATAAGTCGAGTAACTTAATTTTCACAAGAACTTATGATTTTAGGAATAATTATTTCATCCAAAACAACAATAATCTAGGTGATATTATAAGTCTTCCACTTCAAAATTCCAAGAGATCTTAAATTAATCCTTATTTTCTTTCTTCAGAGTGCAATTAATTGCTAGAGGAAGAGACAAAACCGTAAAGCAAATTGCATAAGAAATCAAATTCATGAGCTTACAATTATTGCGAGAGATTTATTTTTAAGAAACTGTTAATAAAATACTCTTTAAAAGTATTATAGTAAAGTTTTGTAATTTTTTCGGTGTTGATAAATCTATCTAACAAATAGTTATTTCATGTCTATCGCCCAAACAAATATTAAATAAACAATATATAGCTAACTGATATTATTCATTACTATCGAGCTAATAGAAATAAAAGTATTTATACTTTCGTAGGGCCGAGATCGTTTTTTATTAATTTAGATAAATACTATCAAAACGTTCATCATTATTAGGAGTTTGATTCTTTTAAAATTTTACTTAATAATTTAGACATTTTTTTGGAATAATATTTATATAATTTTTATAAAATTTGTATTTATTGATACAAGATTACCCTAATACTAGTAACTAAATAATAATGCCAAAATTGTATGCCCTGCCAGCTATATAAAATAAGAGAACACGTGGTGGGCTTTGGCCCATTTAACAGAAAAATATAAGTATATATTTTAAAAAAGAATTGGATAAAATCAAAGTCTAAATCTCCCAAATTAGAATCGTCATTGACGAAGCTACGTATAAAACCCTTGAGCGCTCTTTCTTCTTCCAAAAAATTAACACTGAAATTCTCAAAGAAAAATACGAAAACAGCCCACAAAAACATTACATGGAGGCGTTTTCTTCAATGGAGGTTTGCTCTCTGTTCATTAGATATAATTTGATTTGTTTTCAGTTGATGAATGTGTGTGTGTGTGTGTTTAAGTGTGTGTCTGTGTGTATAATGAAATACTGAGTTAGATTACGGAATTGTTGTTATATGGTGAAACCCTAACTATGAAGGATTGAGTAGGAATTGAGATAGCCGCCTGTGGTTGGGGTACCAAAAGAAATTGATGGCATAAATCAATTGGGTAATTCCCAGTAGAGGCTAAAAAATGATAGGTGATTTCTTCTCATCTGCTTAAGCCCTTGTGGGTGGAGCTCCCTGGTACCTGTGCTGGTAGGAGGTAGCAGATACATGGTGGAGTAGTAGAGGTGCAGAGAACTGCCCCCTCGACACTATTGTCATGAAAAAAAGATCAATTGGGTATTAGGAAAAGAGTAATTGGTAATCAAATCGAATCACCCACGCCATGGGTGATCCTATTTTGGACGAAGAGAGGTGGATTAATTGCGGGAAATTGGTTACAATATGATAGTTATGTTGTAAATGCAAAATAATTGATACGTGGATTGGCTTTGTGACGCGATAGATAGTTAAAGAAGTCAAGCTGTTGGTTTACAAGCATCACGTTAGGATAAAGGAAGCTTGTCGTAGTGGTGGCTATTCATTAGCTTGTTCTTTTAGCTATGGCATGCTTTGAAATAATTGTTTTCTTGCATTAAAGTGGTTTGTTGCATTGGTACAAGATGTAATATCAATTATATGTTGACGAAGGAATTATTTTGGTAATATAAGTTTTGTTATGATGTATAAAGGTTTGAATATTCACATGAGATATGATTTACAGTCGTTTTGTGTTATCATGATATGCCATAATGTTTTTTGAAAAGAGTAACGTATATTGGTTAATATACATTTATGCATGATGTAAGTACATTGAGATACTTTTAATGGATAGTAAACCTTTCCATAATACCTTTATGTGATGGCGGGAATAGTTAGGCTCGGTGCACCTTGTATAGTGTTGATATAATGTTGTGCCTTTGCTAGTAGGAAGAGAAGAACTAGCAGCAAGTGTGGTTTGCGCTAAAACTTCACTAGATGGCTATAGTGACGACCATAGTGACAGTTCATTATTGGTTCTGCCTTTGAAAACTTCCCGTAATTTGAGATGGAAAACTATTTTGATTAAACTGCATGTTATTGTTTTATATTGCTCAATTATTATGAAATGTTTGCTCGCTCTTCACGTTTGATTGAAGTGTACATGTTTTCATAATGTAGATGCAAGTATATACTTGTCCTAAATAAAATGGCTATATTTGCTTTATTCACTCACCGGTCACTATGACTGACCCCCTCCCCTTATCTTTTACAGATTCACTAGCTAAGGTGGGGACTACTCCTCCAGACGTATGACTGTTAGTAGAGAGTTGATTCAAAGTAAGCCCCGCTTTTGCTACGCGTGGGTAGTATCTTATACTATTTTTTTAGACTAGTTTGTATGTTTTTCTGGATATAATTCTAGAGTTTGCTTCACTAGTCGGTGTTAGGATTCTAGAACTACTTTTGTAAGTCTAGTGTTGTGCTATTTTTGGATGTTTGGGCGTTTTAGTGTTCTTGGTTTGTGATTTGGTGACACTTGCGAATGTTATTTGTGCTGGGATTATTGGTTGGCTAATTCGGAGATTATTGGAATGCTACAGAGGAGATTCTTTCGGATAAATGGTCTTGCTAGGTGAGCCAAGTTTCACTTGGCGTCAATCATGTCCCTAAATACCATTGTTGTAAACATGCGTCCTCCCTGATCGGGGAAACATGATTATTTTTATTATATTTTGTTTCCTTTTCGTCCATATGATATCGGATTCTTGGAGTCTGCAGTTTCCTTTATGGTTGTTTGTTCTCTTTTATTTATGTTTCCTTCTAGAAGCTTATGAAGGGTTAGGGTATGATCACTTAATAAAACATTCATTACAATTCCATATGAAAATAAAGAAAGAATTTCTGATCATAAATGATGTTGATGCATGTCTGATCTAATGTACTTTTGTGCTTTGTTATTCTCTCTTTTCATGAAGCCATGGCTTCCCAGGAAAAGTATCAGAAAAAAGAGGCAGTTGAAAAACCTCCAGAAATTGATGTAGTCGAAAAATCTAACAATCAGGTTGGAGAAAGTTCTGGTGCCCTGCCGCATCTTGTACGGATTCACGTAACTGACCGTGACGCCACAGACTCATCTAGTGACGAGGAGGAGAAGGCTGGAGGAGAGAAGTCAGAGCAACATGGAAAGACGTGTGTAAAGGAAATCATCATTGAGAATGGAAAGACTGAGGTAATTCCGAAGAAGAAATCCAAAGAGAAGAAAGATATAACGGTGCTGCAAGGAGATGTGAAGAAGTACCGAGGGGTTAGACAGCGAAAGTGGGGCAAGTGGGCAGCAGAGATTCGTGATGCGAGGAGGAAAACTCGGCTTTGGTTGGGAACTTTTGACACTGCTGAAGAAGCTGCTTTGGCTTATGACAAGGCGGCTATTGAAATAAGAGGTGCTAATACTTTTACAAACATCCTCAAGCCACCACCAAGGGAGATGCTTCAAACAGATGATGCTAGGGTTTGATAAATGCTTCACAATTTTTTCTGTACCTTTTCTGAATTGGTAAACTTGGCTAGTTCCCAACTAATTGGAATGTTCTGTTTCTTTAGCGTGTGATATCATAACATGTTTGCCAATTATAAGATCTTTTTTTCTTTATCAATCTAGCCTCCTTTAATTTTGTGAACATGGGTTTGGTAATGCCTTTTAAATTCACAACATGTTTTGGATGTTGAAGAAACTGCAGTTTGCATTGTTAGCTGGCTTTATAATTTTTCTATTTTGGAAGTTTCTCTTTTGTACATTTTATTAGGATATTTTGATTTGTCAATGTCTTTCAATGTTTATTTCTTTTTATGTCTTCTGAATTGATTTTAGCCCAACTTAACTTCATTTATTCAAGCATCTCTATGATGAGTAATACTAGTGTGTCAAAGGAAATAACTAATTACCATAGTTGTTACATGTCGATAATAAAAGCCATGCATGAAAACGTGTGACGAGTAACGTGTATATGTAAGTTAAGCCATTCAAGTTTAGTTGTTTCTGCTTATGTTACTACATTTTGATATTTGACATGATTTCATCTGTCTTGACGCACATTTGTGAATCAAGCAACGTTATTATAAGATCCTTCAGGATGCTCCCAAGTTTATGTAATGTAAGTACTACATGAACTGAGAAAAGAAAATACTAGGTACAATTACGTGCTTTTACTCTTCTAAATAAACTAGCACTCTTAAAAGTTAAAACAGTCATGATTTTTGTTTCTGTACTCCATAGAGTTTGGTTGATCTTCCACTTTTATAGTCCTATCTTACTGGCTAGGACATGTGACAATCCATATATATTAAGTTCGTTTAATTTTTCTTTTTCCATATGGTTTTTGCATATTTTCAAATGGTTATGCATCTGGATTAAGGGAGATGTTTTAGTTATGTTTTATAGGAGTTTTTTTGCGAAAAGGTAGTAGAATGAATGATGCTCTTCCTGGGAAGTGGTGGCTTAATTCGTTTTTGTTTGTTTGTTCTCTTCTATTTATGTTTCCTTCTAGAAGCTTATGAAGCATTAGGGTACGATCACCTCATATTAATAAGATGCTCATTAAACAATTCCGTAAAAACATTAACAAAGAAGGTGTGATCATAAATGAAGTTTGATGCATGTCTGATCTAATGTACATTTCGTGCTTTGTTTTTTCATGAAGCCATGGCTTCCCAGGAAGAGCATCAGAAAAATGAGGCAGTCGAGAAACCCTCAGAAATTGATGTAGTTGAAAAAGCCTCAGAAGTTGATGTAGTTGAAAAACCCTCAAAAATTGATCTAGTTGAAAAATCCATCAATCAGGTTGGAGAAAGTTCTGTGGTCCTGCCGCGTGTTGTGCGGATTCACTTACCGGACTCATCTAGTGACGATGAGGAGAAGGTTGAAGGAGAGAAGTCCAAGCGACATGTAAGGACGTGTGTAAAGGAAATAATCATCGAGAATGGAAAGACCACGGTCATCTCAAAGAAGAAGTCCAGAGAGAAGAAAGATATAAAGCTGCTGCAAGAAAATGCGAAGAAACGGATTCACGTACCAGAGTCCGACGCCACAGACTCATCTAGTGACAATGAGGAGAAGGTTGAAGGAGAGAAGTCCAAGCGACATGAACGGATGTGTTTAAACGAAACCATCATCGAGAATGGAAAGACCCACGTCATCTCAAAGAAGAAGTCCAATGAGAAGAAAGATGTAAAGCTGCTGCAAGAAAATGCGAAGAAACGGATTTGCCTACCGGACTGCGACGCCACAGACTCATCCAGTGGGGATGAGGAGAATGTTGAAGGAGAAAAGTCCAAGCGACATGAACTGACTGGTGCCAAGGAAATCGTCATTGAGAATGGAAAGACCCAGGTCATTTCAAAGAAGAAATCCAAAGAGAAGAAACATAAAAAGCTGCTGCAAGAAAATGTGAAGAAACAGACTCACGTGCTGGACCATGACACAACAGACTCATCTAGTGACGATGAGGTGAAGGCTGAAGGAAAGAAGTCACAGCAGCAGGAAAAGACGTGTGCAAAGGAAATCACCTTTGAAAATGGAAAGACCGAGGTCATTTCAAAGAAGAAATCCAAAGAGAAGAAAGATATAATGCTGCTGCAAGGAAATGTAAATAAATACCGAGGGGTTAGACAGCGCAAATGGGGCAAGTGGGCGGCAGAGATTCGAGACACAAGAAAGAGAACTCGAACTTGGTTGGGAACTTTTGACACTGCTTATGAAGCTGCTTTGGCTTATGACAAGGCGGCCATTGAAATAAGAGGTGCTAATGCTTTGACAAACATCATCAAGCCGCCACCACGAAAGGAGATCAACATCATCTTCAAGATACCATCTTTACCCGCCGATGATGCTAGGGTTTGATAATGCTTCCCAACTTTACTGTACCTTTTTTCGATTGGTAAACTTGGAAGTTCCCAACTAATTGGTATGTTCTTTTTCTTAAAGCATGTGATGTGACCATGACATGTTTTCCGGAACATTATGAACAAAGAAGCTTCTGTATTTATCAATCTCTTCTACTACTCCTTCCTTCAAGTTTGTGGAACAGGGGATTGATATTTGCTGCATGTTTTTTATGTATAGGTAACTGTTGCTTGCATTGTTAACTGGTTTATACTTTCATTTTGGATGTCTCTCTTTTCTATAGTTCAGTCGGATAAGTGTGTCAAAGGAAATAACTAATTACCATAATTGTGACATGTCAATAATAAAAGCCATGCATGAAAGCATGTAAAGATTGACGTGTATATTTTAGTACCTTGGACGTGAATTCAAGTTTAGTTGTATCGGCTTATGTTACTATATATGACATTTTTGACGTGATTTCATCTGTATTACGCACTCGTGTGAATCAAACAAGGTTATTGTGATCCTTCAGGATACTCCCAAGTTCATGAAATGTAACATGAACTGAGAAAAAGATACTAGGCACAATTGCTTGCTTTTTCTCTTCTAAATAGACTATCACTCTTTAAACAGTCATTTTGGTTCTTGTACATAATAGAGTTTAGTTGTTCTTCCACTTCTATAGCCCTATCTTACTGAAAAGGACATGCGACAATCTATATGTATTAATTTAGTTTAGTTTTCCCATTTCCATATAGTTTTTGCATATTTCCAGATTGTTATGTATCTGGATGAAAGGAAGATCTTTTACTTATGTTTTATAAGATTTTTAATGGATTGTAGCAGAATGAGTGGTGCTTTTTGCAAGAAGTTGGTGTCTCACCCACTGAGAATTTTTGATCCAATTCTTTGTGCTTGAGAAAACCAACCTTGAGATCTGGACTAGCTCTTTGGTGGAGAAATGGGGTGTCCTTTTTTCTTTCTCTCCCCCTATGTTATACAATATCTCGGAAACTGACTCTCTACCTTCGGGAGGTAGGGGTAAGATATGCGTACACGTAATGAGAATATATTGGGTATGTTATTGTTATGCAATATCCAATTCATTAGATAAATCGTTCTGTGGCAATGTGGCACCTTTATTGTTTTAAGTGGTCTTTTGGTCCTATCAGTTGTTTATAAGCTAGTGGAAAATAGAGATGACTGTTATCACTTTTATTTTTCTTTCATTGTTTAAAATAATATTAAAATGAGATGAGCTTAATTGGAGCGTCACGAATAATGAGAATTCATATAATTTGCCCCATTTTTTTGGGGTTGAGGTGTATTTGTTGTAGTATGCCCAGTTAAGATTTACAGTAACAGTAGCTCAAAAATACTGTACTTAAGCGAAATAAGCCTTAGTTTAAAGAAAAAAGTTTAGACTATATTTCTAGTTTCTTGGAAATTTACTACAGTACTGAAGCAAATTATACATTCACAACGAGCTTCTTTCTCCCTTGCAATACTGTGAGGAACATCACAGTAAAACACGATTAAACTAAAGGCAAAAGATCACTTTTAGTCTGCGGCAGAAACTATTTACATCTAGTAATCGCAAATTTACTGTACTTAAGCGAAATAAGCCTTAGTTTAAAGAAAAAAGTTTAGACTATATTTCTAGTTTCGTGGAATTTTACTACAGTACTGAAGCAAATTATACATTCACAAGGAGCTTCTTTCTCCCTTGCAATACTGTGAGGAACATAACAGTAAAACACGATTAAACTAAAGGCAAAGATCACTTTTAGTCTGCGGCAGAAACTATTTACATCTAGTAATCGCAAATTTTATATATATATATATATACACACACCTGTAATGTTACTCAAATCAATATATTTCTTCATCAAAATGAATTACTTGCAAGTTCTGTCCAATTTTGCACAGTTCTCAGTTCTCACAGAATCTGAGTGCCTTGCAAATCTTACATAAAAATGAATTTAAGGGATAGAATGCAGATTTTTTTTTTTTAACTGTTGGAAGAAAAACATAAAACTAAAAGAAAATCAATAAATATTTCTTACCTCAAAAACCAGTAACTGACAAGATCAGTGTTTCAACCCTATAAGATTTGCAAAAAAGAGCAGTTTCTGTGGGGTGCCACATGCAGATCATGCAAGTTTTAGCATTACAAATGTAGCCACACAGAGACAATAATCAACCAGCTGCCACCTTCATAAATACTCTGATATATCATAACTGAAACCACACACAGAGAACAATCAGAAATCAGAGAGAGAGAGAGAGAGAGAGAGAGAGAGAGAGAGAGAGAGAGAGAGAGAGATTTTGAGTTTCTTGATTTTTCAAGCTAGGTATGTTCTATAAATTCTCTCAGATTTTGTGCTGTTTAGTTGAGTTTTTGATGTGTGATTTTAATTCTGTGTGCTTCTACACGCAGAAAAACACACATTTAAACTTATATGTCTAAATTTCAGTGATGGATTTATGACTTTTTTTTTTTATGTATGTACTGAATTTTTCTGTTTGAAACTCTAGAGGAAGATGGACATCCTTTCCTCTCTTTCTTAATGAAATTAATATAGATGTTTCTGACTGCCGAATTGTTAACCTGCAAACAACTCGATTTTGTTGATTTACTGTCTATTTTTCCTGGTTTTAACTTTTAAGTGAATCTAAAAGTTTTAAGTGAGTTAGTGTTTTGCGTCAATGGATGCAAAACTTGACATAAATATACTATATGTTTTTAATTTTTTTTAAGTATATATAGTTCGAGTTGAAGATAATAGATGCTTATGGTAAAGGTGAATCCGGGCGCTTTGAAGATAGAAATTTATTAGTTATTATTATTTTTTGAATAGGCGAGTAGTAGAAAAAATAAAGAAAGAATTTCTGATCATAAATTAAATTAATGGACGTCTAATGTGCTTTGTTTTTCTTTCCTTTCATAAAGCCATGGCCTCCAAAGAAGAACATCAAGAAAATGAGGCAATCGAAAAACCCTCAAAAAATGATGAAGTCGAAAAATCAACCAATAAAGTCGGGGAAAGTTCCGCTATCCTTCCGCCTCTTGTACAGATTCACGACTCCCCTAATGACAAGGAAGAGAAGGATGAAGGAGAGAAGTCAGAGCAACATGAAAAGACGCGTGAAAAGGCAATCATCATCGATAATGAAAAGACTGAGGTCATTTCAAAGGAAAAAACGAAAGGAAATACGAAAAAGTACCGAGGAGTTAGACAACGAAAATGGGGCAAGTGGGTGGCAGAGGTACGTGATACAAGGAAAAAAAACCGGATTTGGTTGGGAACTTTTGACACTGCTGAAGAAGCCGCTTTAGCTTATGACAAAGCGGTCATTGAAATGAGAGGTGTTGATGCTTTTACCAACATACTCAAGCCACCACCAAGGGAACCACCACCAAAGGAAATCAACTTCATTAATCCACCACCATCTTCATCCAAAGATGATGCTAGGGTTTGAGAAATTAATGCTTTACTGTTTCAATGTACTTTATATGAGCTAGTTATAAATCTGGTTAACTCCCAACTTTCTTTTTTCTTAAAGTATGTAATGTAACAAGTTTCCTGGACAATAGTGGAAAATAAACTTCTATCTTTATCAATCAATCTTTTTTTTTTTGGTTAATAAAGATATTTATTTAACTAAGCTAAGTAGCATTACAAGTTTACTACTATCTCACAAGGACGTCCCGTAGAGATCAGAATTCAGATCCATGTGTAAAAGGGCAGTTCGGTGCACTAAGCTCCCATTATATGCGGGGTTCGCGGAAGTCAGATCACAAGGGTCTATCGTACGCAACCTTACCCTGCATTTCTGCAAGAGATTGTTTCCACAGCTGAACCCGTGACCTCCTGATCACATGGCAACGACTTTACCAGTTACGCCAAGGATCTCCTTCATCGAATCCGTGTGTAGTAGGAGATAAAACATTATTCCCTCCGTCTCAAATTATTTGTCATATTTTTCTTTTACACGTCCCTTAAGAAAATATTAGTTAAAAGGGATTTTGGACTATTTTACCCTTATTTATGTCTTAAGATATAATATCTCTTCATTGAATATTTACTCTATGTATATGCTATCTCCATCTTCAAGAACAATTACTATTAAGGATAAAATAAAAAAAATAATTAATTTTGTTTTGAACTTCTAAAATGACAAATAATTTGAGATAACTATTTTTAGAAATCAAAATAGTCGACAGATAATTTAAGACGGACGAGGTGCAAAACTAGCCAAGTTATTACCCAAGCTTTCTGTAATAGTCTTATTTTCTTGCAAAAAAGGAATTAAATTAAAGCGGATTTCGTTAAGAATTTAATGCAAACTAACTGAATTACTTGGAAATATCAATAGATAAGTATATTAATACTACAGCTATATATTTTATTTCCTTCTCACTAATTATTCATTGTCCTTGCCTTATTTTTTCTTTAATTAAGGGTCTTAATTAGGAAATGCTAGACTTCTGAATTACCATTCGTACCAAATCTCGGAGTAAAAGTTTGGTACTAACGCTTTTAGTTTGCTGCATGTTTTTGATGTAGAGGAAACTGTAGCTAGCTTGGATTGTTAAAATGGCTTGATTTAGATTTGGCCTCGAACAATTCATTCGAGGATTTGAATATGCCTTTTAAATTTTATTTTAGATTTGTTTTTTTTTATAGTCCGCTACTCGCATTAGAGCAGACTAAAGTGCTCCATATTGGGGAGTAAAACGCTCCCTAACAAAGGTGACTCCATATTCAGGGTCGAATCTGAGACATCTCCTCTGATTAAGGATGAAGGCAGAGGCGGAGCCACAATGTCGGCTATGGGTTCGGTCGAAACCAGTAGCTTTGGTTCAATCATGTATTTATCTTAAAATTTTTATTAAATATGTATAATTTATTAATTTAGAATCCAGTAACTTAAAATGATTAGAATTTCGAACCCATAAACTTGAAATCCTGACTCCGCCTCTAGATGAAGGAGTACTTACCACTCTACCTGATGTTTGGCTATAATTCCATATTTGTAGTGCATTACTTACCTTACGTTTTAGGTGCTTTAATGCTAAATTATATTATATTTATGCTTAATTGAGTTTATTTTATGTGTAGGTACGTTGAAGACGAAATTGGGAGCAAAGTAGAGATTTTATCTGTATTTTATACACTACAAGAATGGAGCTATGATATTTGATTATTGAATATACAAGAAATAAAGTTTAACATTACAAAGGAAATCAAAACAAAGAAAGAAGAACAACTGAAAAGAGCCAAAAGCAAGAAACGAGAATGAGAAAAGAGTTTGAAAAGTTAGACAACAAAAATTGAATTGAAGCTAAGCAGTTGGGCGACGTGAGAATATTTGCTCGCTATAGAGTATGCGACACAAGGATTAAAGCTCGCTATGGAGCTGGCGACGCGCAGGCTAAAGCGAGGAGGAGCTAGCGTCAGAGGTTGCATCGCACAGTGTGTAGCGAGGTGAAGCTCGCATTTTGCCTCGCGAGGCGAGGCCCGTGGCAAGCGTGTTCCGAATTTTTAAAGCTTACTTTGTCTTCTATTTGGTTTTGGACTTGGTTATTTCGTCTAGGTCTCTCCCCTACACATATAAATAGTCATTAAACACCATTTTTCAGGGGGGAGTTTTGCGACCGGAGGCAAGAACATCAGGCTTGGAGGAGGCTTCTAACTAGTTTTTCTTTTCTTTTAATCTCATAGTTTATTAGTTCTAGAGTTTTGTGTGATGCATGAACGTTGTAGTTTGAAGCTTGAATTGTTCTTATTAGTTTATCATATTGGTTTATTTATTCAATCTTGCGCTTAATTATTTGATTGCTTGATCACCAATTGAATACTATCTACGAATCTAGGATTGAACTCGGGAAATGAATTCTAGTTTGTATATAAGATTGAGTAGAGCAAGATCTTAACTCTGAGGTGGAGCGGATTTGCGATTAGGATATGAATATACCTAATCGCCTTGCTTGGTTACTATACAAAAATTATAAATGCATTCTTATTAATTCTAATTCCATAGGAATATAGGTATTAGATTAGCTTGAATATGCGAGTTATACTTCGGGAGAAGGCTACGAGCAATATTAACCCTGTCAACCAATTAACCAGATAAATTAATTAGACGATTTAAGTAAAAAACTCAACGGGATTGTTAGCCAACCCATAGCTCTAGAATATTCACTCACATTGAATTCGTCTTTAAGCTTGTCGTTATGTTTTTTAATCTCTTAATTTATTACTCTAGATTAATTTTAGTTAAATATTCATACGTTAAGATTCACTTGAATAGATTAATTGTTTGGTTTAATTTAGTTGATAGTTATTCATAGGTCCCTGTGAGTATGATATTTGAACTGATAATCCTATATTACATATACGAGCACGTATACTTGCGTGTGCGTTTGGGAGCAATTATTTGTCCAATTTAAATATGTCAATGTCTTCGATATATAGGTCCTTTTTACTCTTCTTGCAAATCTTACAGGGTTGAAACACTGATCTTTGTCAGTTACTGTTTTTTAAGGTAAGAAACATTTATTGATCTTCCTTTACTTTTATGCTTTTCTTCCAATAGTAAAAAATCTAAAAAGAAGAGCAGTGGATATTATTTGCAACTTCTATAACGCTACAAAGTACAATAACAACAACAACAACAACCCAGTATAATCTCACTAGTGGGGTCTGGGGAGGGTAGTGTGTACGCAAACCTTACCCCTACCCTGGGGTAGAGAGGCTGTTTCCAATAGACCCTCGGCATCCTTCCCTCCAAGAACTACCCACCTTTGCTCTTGGGGTGACTCGAACTCACAACCTCTTGGTTGGAAGTGGAGGGTGCTTACCATCAGAGCAACCCACCTTGTCTATACAAAGTCTATACACAAAATCTGCACATTATATGCACATAATCTGCACAATTCAAAAGTCAAAAAGATAGTTCACCCCAATTTGAATTACATGCATTGCAACACACCGGTGTTGGAGACATAATTAAATAAATAAAAATATATTATTTCTAAAAGCTTAAACTTTTAGATTTTGGTCACACACTTCAATATGGTAGCAGAACAGACAGAGATCTCAGGTTCGAGTCCCACCGCCACCCAATATCAAAAAGAGTTTTCACGTGTTTGGCTCATAAAAACAAAATCAAGTCTGTACGTGAGGGGTCGTGTTGGAGAAATAATTAAATAAATAAAAGTGTGTTCTCTCTAACAACTTAAACTTTTAGGTGAAATTGTCTCACCCTTTAAAGATATTGGAGCAAGAAAACATCTTAAGGAGGCTAAAAATATGAAAAAGCCAATTAGATTGGAAGATTTATATGACCAGACAATTGCAGAGAAAAGAACAGAATAACAACAAAATGGAAAGACAACAAATTAAAGCAATTAATAGTGGTGATAAATTTAATCCTCTACGCTGAAATCTAAAAGAAATTGCTAACGTTTCATTATCAAAATCAAGGCACAAAATCTCAGTAGCCTGAGCTATCTAGCAATGATACATTAGTAAATATATTGATGTCTTTAAATAAAAAAGAAAAGAATATTACATGTATTAATTCTAGTGCGAAGAAGAGCAAAGCTAATTCCCTTTAGAGTATATTGGCGCATAAAAAGAAAATTGCAACCATTTTTGTTTTCCTACTTTTTTTTTGTTTTGTAACGAAGGATCGATAGAACGGGGTTTTTCAAGAAATTCAAACAAAGCAATAAAAATTGCAAATAATTTTTACTTGAATTTATGTCTTAAGATATAATATCTATTCATTGAATATTTACTCTATGTATATGCTATCTCCTTCTTCAAAAATAATTACTATTAAGGGTAAAATAAAAAAAAATAATTAATTTTATTTTGAACTTCTAAAATGACAAATAATTTGAGATAACTATTTTAGAAATCACGACAGTTGACAGATAATTTAAGACGGGCGAAGTACAAAACTAGCCAAGTTAATACAAACTAACTGGAATATCTTATTTTCTTGCGAAAAAGGAATTAAATTACAGCGGATTTCGTTAAGAATTTAATACAAACTAAGTGAAATATCAATAATATATTGATACTCCAGCGATATATTTTATTTCCTTCTCACTAATTATCCATTGTCCTTGCCTTATTTGTCCTTCAATTAAGGGTCTTAATTAGGAAACACTAGACTTCTGAATTACCTTTAGTACCAAACCTCGGAGTAAAAGTTTGGTACTAATGCTTTTAGTTTGCGGTATGTTTTTGATGTACAGGAAGTTTGCAGCCAGCTTGAATTGTTAAAATGGCTTGATTTAGATTTGGCTTCGAACAATTCATTCGAGGATTTGAATATGCTTTTTTTAATTTTAGATTTGCTTTTTTTTTTTAGTCCGCTACTCACATTAGAGCCGACTAAAGCGCTCCATATTGGGGGAATAAAGTGCTTTCTAATAAAAGTGATTTCATATCTTGGGCTCGAATCTGAGACCTATCCTCTGATTAAGGATGAAGGCAGAGGCGGAGCCACAATGTCGGCTACGGGTTCAGTCGAAACCAGTAACTTTGGTTCAAATTATGTATTTATCTTAAATTTTTTATTAAATATGTACAGTTTATTAATTTAGAATCTAGTAACTTAAAAGGATTAGAATCCCAAACCCATAAGCTTGTAATCCTGACTCCACCTCTAAATGAAAGAGTACTTACAACTCTACCACAATCCTTATTTGTCCAATTTGAATATGTCAATGTCTTGAATATATAGGTCCTTTTTACTCTTCTTGCAAATCTTACAGGGTTGAAACACTGATCTTTGTCGGTTACTGTTTTTAAGGTAAGAAACATTTATTGATCTGCTTTTCTTCCAATAGTAAAAAATCTAAAAAGAAGAGCAGTGGATATTATTTGCAACTTCTATAACGCTACAAAATCTATACACAAAATCTGCACATTATATGCACATAATCTGCACAATTCAAAAGTCAAAAAGATAGTTCACCCCAATTTGAATTACATACATTGCAACACACGCGTATATGGTGTCGGAGATATAATTAAATAAATAAAAATATATTATTTCTAAAAGCTTAAGCTTTTAGATTTTGGTCACACACTTCAAATATGGTAGCAGAACAGACAGAAATCTCAGGTTCAAGTTCCACCGCCACCCAATATCAAAAAGAGTTTTTACGTGTTTGACTCATAAAAAAGAATCAAATCCGCACGTGAGTGATCATGTTGAAAAAATAATTAAGTAAATAAAAGTATTTTTTCTCTGACAACTTAAGTTTTTAGATTGGATGATCACGCCCTTCAACGTATTGGAACAAGAAAACATCTTAAGGGAGGCTAATAATATGAAAAAGCCAATTGAGGTTTATATGACCAGACAATTACAGAGAGAAGGAAAAGAATAAGAAGAAAATGGAAAGACAAAAAATTAAAGCAATTAATAGTGGTGATATAATTATTTTATTCCTCTGAGCTGAAATCTAAAAGAAGTTGCTAACGTTTCATTATCAAAATCAAGGCACAAAATCTCAGTAGCCTGAGCTATCTAGCAATGGTACATTAGTAAACGTATTGATGTCTTTAAATAAAAAAGAAAAGAATATTACATATATTAATTCTAGTGCGAAGAAGAGCAAAGCTAATTCCCTTTAGAGTAAATTGGCGCATAAAAAGAAAATTGCAACCATTTTTGTTTTCCTACTTTTTTGTTTTGTAACGAAGGATCGATAGAATGGAGTTTTTCACGAAATTCAAATAAAGCAATAAAAATTGTAATCATTTTCTATTATGAAAATTTTGTTAGGCGTTTGTCCTGATTTTCTCATCATATTTTGTTTTCCTACCACTTGAAGGAGAGAGCAATATATTTACCATAATTAGGTTTTCCTTCTTGTAGAAGAAACTTATAAATCTCCCATATTTGGCTAGTGCCTTTTCTTGTACGAAAATATTTGGACTTCTATAAATTGAGGATCTTACTTCTTATTCAGTAGTATTCACAATGTAACCATAAGAGGTTTGAGAGTCTTGTTTAGGGGGAGAACTTTTCGGGACAAGTATTAGTGTACAACTTGTGTTTGCCTCTGTGAGGTTGTTCTCTCGATATTTTGTATTCTCTTTTATATAGTGGATTGCTCATCTCCGCCGTGGACGTAGATCAGTTGACCAAACCACGTTAAATATTTGCCTCTTTTGGTATATTTCTCTTCTATTGTTTGATTTATCGTTGTTCAAGTATTGCTTTACTAGCTTCCGCATGTTCGGTCCTAACAAATTTATCATAAACTAACTAGCTTTGTGCTATAAACTAGTATACTTGCCCGAGCTTTGCGCGGTCTTGAAATCATACGTGAGAAATTTTTAACGTTAAATATGCAAAGATGAAAGAACAACTCATCTAAATCAATATTTGTGAACATGAATAAGAAAACATAAGAATAAAATAATAATATAAAAGAGAACAAATATTAATTTAAAAATTTGGAGGATGTAAACTCAGAGTTATTCCTTTTTTCTTCTTCTTTTAAGGCATTCTTAGTATTTTGTATTTTAGTAATTTTTATTCCTTTAATTTGTCTCTCTTTATTTACATCAATTCCACTTTCAACCAGATAAATAGCTCCTTTATTTCTCCCCCTTATTTTCTGTCAAATTCCAAAATTTATATTCTTTCTTTTGTTAGCTATTCTTACCATTTTTAATATCCACCAACCTTCTATGTATTAACTCTTTATTTCTCCTTTTTTTTCTTTTTCTGTTACTTTCTATATATCTTTCCTCCCATGATTCCATTTAAGTAATCAGACAATTCTATTTATTTTTCTTCTCTATATATTCAAAAGAGGAGACTGTAGTACCATGTCATCTGAGACCAAAATATAGCTAACTAATTTAAAATATCATATTTTCAACATAGGAAAAATACTAATCAAATATTCTTTTATGATTCTATCACCTCTTAATGATACTTTTAATATCTCTTTAACTGAAATATTTTGAGGAAATACTTCAGTTTAATTATGGAACAACCCATTTAAATTAGCATATTTGAACTAAAGACAAAAGCTAAAAATTGATGAAATAATGATGTAAAATTACTGGTGGTAGCTAATATGTAGTATTTGTTTTTAAAGGTAAAAGGAATGGCGTATAGAATCAAATCTTCAGTCGTTACCCTTTCATCTTGACTCTCTTGCATTTAATTCTAGGTATCTTAAATTTGAAAACAATAAAAGGAAAGGGAGCAAACATATTAAAAAAAATAACCATTACATTAGAGATCATATATAGGAAAAAAATGTTACCTAACAACTTGTTTGGATGGTTGTTACCCATCGTTTTATAATGTATTGTATTGTATTATATCGTATCGTATTGTTTTATGAATACAACGTTTAGATATATTGTATTGTTAAATAAAATTTTGTCGTTCGGTTTGACTGTGTCGTACTGTACTGTAACTGATAAGTTTACTAAAATACCCTCAATTGTTTAAATATTAAATTTAATAAGAATTACGCATAAAAATAATTTAAGAACTATTGAAAGATAAGTATCATCAGATTCTACTGGGATGCTTGTTAGTATGTTAATGGGGTGTTAAATATCCAAAATTTTCTTCTATCTCGGGTTGATTAGTGATTAAAATGGTGTTTTATCCTTGTAATACCAATTAAAAATAAAAATAACAGTTGGGGATACAAAATGCAAAGAAACGGCAGCTTCTATTTTACATGAAGAAATGGGTGCTGAATAACTCACTTATTAGCAATTAACAAAGAATTGGTGTTAAAATCACGTTACGAGAAAAAACGAAACAAAAAGAAGGCAAACTATACCTTTTATGTTGGAGTTGGAAGCGGCAAAAGTTTCGGAAAAAAAGAGACGAAGACAAAGTAGGTTATAGGTTGGAGATTTGGAGTTAAAATAAAAAAAAAGAGTTAAAGGGTAAATAGAATTATGGAGTAATAAGTTAGGACAAAATTAAAAAAAAAAAAAAGAAATATTCCCACCACACCAAATCGATTGTTTCAAAAAATGGAATTTTTGACTGTTCTGGAACAATGAATTTAACAATACAATACAACCAATTTTAACGAAACAATCAAAACAAACATTATTTTGGAATAACAATACAATACGATACAATAAGTAACGACCATCCAAACAAGTTGTAAGGCAAGTCTTGCCTTATAATTTGTTAAGCAGACACGATTGCCGTTGATTCATTCAAAATTTGTTAGATTTGCGAAACGTAAATGGATGACAATTACATGTATAATAAACCATGAAAAAAGGAAATTCTTAATTTAATCATAATAAAAGAAAATTAAATTAATATTGACAAAGGAAAATAATTAATCTTTATCCGACGATGACGACGAAAAGAAACATCCCAATATGACCATTCTTAAAGATCGAAATATGAAAATGAAAATAAACATAACTAATTTTATAGCAATCAAAATCATACATCAAGATTTGAATCTTGCAATTTGTGTGTTGGAATATGTGCTCATATAAGTCCAGAAAAGTTTCTTGACATTTATGAAGGTAATTATGATAGTCCGTTAGAAAAATAAAAAAATAAAATTATAAAGAGAGATGTGAGTGGCAGTTACGAAGAAGAAGAAGAAGAATAAGTGGCACATTAATACGATAACATTAAGGAGAGATAAACCCATACGATAGCGCCATAAGAAGGCTAAAAAGCCAAAAAAATGAGGATAAAGATAAATGGTAAAGATGTACAAAGAGATATGCCACATCACGTTTTTTTTAACCAGCTTTATATAGATATATAGATAAAAGAAAAGGAATGAATATCATATACTGGGTCCCTAATTATTTTCGTCAAACCTAATAAAGACCGTAACAAACAGGGCAAATATAACTGAATGATTATTAAGCCTAGTTAGTTTGGAATTGAGGCGTAACAAATTAACGTTTTGAGCAAAAAACACATTTAGCCACCCGATGAAAATTAATAACAACCAGTAGGCACAAAAAAAAAAATCATATAATTCATAGCCCAAAACCAATTATAACGACCACCTAATCTATGCTAGCTCAACCTCTTATGGCCACCTAATCTTCTTTTTCCGTATAATTAGTAATTAGAAAATTTCAAACTCCGCCAAATACCCAAAAATTCTTCAAACCTAGGATCGAAATCCACCCTTTCAGTCCCAAAAATCCATCACCCAACCATCTTCTCTGCAACCACCAAGCTATTTCCTATTACTACAAATTATAATTCCTTTTTTATCTTTTACAAAAAAATTGAAATTTTTATTGATTTAATCTTTAAAAATATATGATATTGCATGAGCAAATTAAAAAGAAAAAGGAGGAGGAGGTGATAAACACGTTGTATGTGTAGTATACACATTATACACTAGTATAAAGTATATATATACTTTTTATACATTATAAAACAATATTATACATTTTTTACACATCATAGAGCAATATATACACTTTGGATACACGAAAATTCTGGGGATACACTAATAATACATTAGAAATACACTAAAAACACATGATACATTGTATACATAAAATTTGTACATTGTATTTACTGTATATATAATTTTCATATACTATATAACAATCTATATACAATTTTTATAGGTATATTATACAAAATGCAATATATATATACATATAACAATGTATATAACTTTATACATTGTGTATATAAAACTTTTATATGAAATCACGTTTGTATCTTTCTGTTTTAAAAGCTCAACCCATTAGTTACAAAAGATCTTTAGTTTCAAAACATCATTAGGACCTAAAAAAGAAGAAGAAAAAGAAGATGATAAAGGAAAAGTAGTCACATGCACAAAAATAAGAAGAAGAAGCAAACATTTGTATAGAAAAAAAATAAAAATCTACTAAAAAAGAACTCTTTGTTAAGTGTTGATGAAGTTGCTTTTTGGGGGCGGCTCAAGCGTATGTGGGGCCTAAGACAAAAGTTAAATATGGGACCTAAATATTTATAAGAATGTTATAATATATATTTTTATTTAAAATCTATTCTTCTAGCTTTTTGAGATGCAAAATTGTTAATAATTGTTTTATAATCTATTCTTCTAACTTTTTTTATAATCGATTGTTATTAAATTTTCAACTTTTCTTTTCTTCTGGATTTTTGAATAACCAGATGCATATTTTCTTGTTGACATATTTATGTTCTAAAAAAATTAAACAATATGTATGGAATAAAATTAATAAAATAATAAATAATAAATAAAAATAATACTAGAAAGTTAAAATGATATAACCCGATGGATGATTCAAGAAGTTTGAAGACTTTGATTCCAAAATATCTAGTTGTTAGTTTGTAGGAGAAAGAAAGAAATCTAGTAGAATTGTAGAAAGAAGATAAGCATGAATAAAGAGGAAGGAAGAAGGTCTCTCATATATGGAATATCAAACATGAGGAGTTAAATGAAATTGTAAGGTTGAGATTTACTTGGGAAGAGTAAAAAGTAGAATTGTCAAATCAAATTATTATATTCTTACATTGTGTGCGAAACAAAAATCAAGGGTCACCTTGTGGGACTTCGAAGATACATGGTGAAGCAAAATATTGTCAATTTTTAGGCTTGTTTTTTATGCAAGTGTTTATGTAGCTACTCGACTTCTCCACCCCTTGTTTTCTTTTGAAATTTTTGTGTCCTTTCTTTGTCACCATTTTTTTGCGGTGTTTCGTTTTGCGGTCAGTAGTAGAACCATAATTTTTATTAAGGGGTATTAAATTTTAAAGAAGTAAATATACAAAGAAGTCAAAGGAATTCAATATACAATATATATAATTCATTTTTTTTTTTTGGGCGAACGACGCCCCTTGGAGCTATGTAGCTTTGCCACTGCTTGCGGTGTGACCCGATTAAATTCGAATTTGTACAGAAAAATCCTACATTGAAAGTAAAACACTCTCTAACAAAGAAGATTTTATGTTCAAGGCTCAAATTCGAGACATTTGATTAAAAATAAAAAAAGAGTACTATTAGATACATGGACCAGCTTTCAAATTGGTCACCTTCTTCTCTCTTTGCTCATGTTTTTGGGTTTTTTCTTCTTTAACTTTCTTTTTTATTATTTCTTCTTTGTTGTAAACAATATAAATAGGATCAGAATTGCCTGTTTCATCTATATCTTATAAACAGATAAAGAATCCTAAGAAACTAATTAAGGGTCTTGATTTATTAAATGGTAATCAATTAATGCTAGAATTTAACAATTGATAGGGAAAAAAATCCCTTCCTCTCTTTCTTAATGAAATAGATATAGATGCTTCTGACTGCTGAATCCTCATCTTACAAACAACTCAATTCTGTTGATTCATCGTCCATTTGTGAGTTGGTGTTTTGTGACAATTGATACAAACCTTAACATAAATAGTACTATATGTTATATAAGAATTCACAAGTATATATAGTTCGAGTGGAAGATAATAGATGATTATGATAAAGGTGTATCCGTGCGCTTTGAAGATAGAAATTTTTATTCGTTATTATTTTTTTCATTTTCCATAGGGTACGAGTTTCTTGGAGTTGGCAGTTGCCTTTTTGTTTGTTTGTGCCTTTTTAATTTACGTACATTCGAGAAGCTTATGAAGAGTTATGGTACGATTATCTCATATTGATAAAGCATTCATTAAATAATTATATAGACAAAATAAAGAAAGAATTTCTGATCATAAATTGAAGTTAATGCTTTATCTTTCTTTCATTTCATAAAGCCATGGCCTCCAAAGAAGAGCATCAAGAAAATGAGGCAATTGAAAAACCCTCAAAAACCGATGAAATCGAAAAATCAACCAATCAAGTCGGGGAAAGTTCCGGTATCCTTCCACCTATTGTACGGATTCACGACTCTCCTAATGACAAGGAAGAGAAGGATGAAGGAGAGAAGTCAGAGTGACATGAAAAGACGTGTAAAAATGCAATCATCACCGAGAATGAAAGGACTGAGGTTATTTCAAAGGAAAAGACGAAAAAAAAGAAGCAAGGAAATGCGAAGAAGTATCATGGAGTTAGACAACGAAAATGGGGCAAGTGGGTGGCATAGGTACGCAATACAAGAAAAGAATTGGATTTGGTTGGGAACTTTTGACACTGGTGAAGAAACCGCTTTGGCTTATGACAAAGCGGTCATTGAAATGAGAGGTGTTGATGCTTTGACCAACATCGTCAGGCCACCACCAAGGGAACCACCACCAAAGGAAATCAACTTCATCAATCCACAACCATCTTCATCAAAAGATGATGCTAGGGTTTGAGAAATTTATGCTTTACTGTTTTAATGTAGTACTTTGTATGAACTAGTAAATGTGGCTAACTCCCAACTTTTTTTATCTTAAAGTATGTGTTTTCTGGACAATAATGGAAAAATAAACTTCTATCTTTACCAATCTCCCTCTTTTGGTTAATAAAGATGTTTATATAACTAAAGCTAAGTAGCATTACAACAGTTACACAAGGACGTCTCATAGGAATCGAATCCATGAGTAGTAGGTGATAAATCATTACAAAAGAGCAAATATCACTTTTAGTTCACGCCCGAAATTATATATGTATATATATATAAAAATATTTTTTATATAAAAAAGCTTACTTTTATCATTAGAAAACGAGTAATAAAATTTTAAACTACATTTTTGTAACGACTCGACCGGTAGTTTTGAGCTCTAGCACGTCGTTTGATAGTTTGAGGCCTTGAGTAGCTTCACTTCAGGTATTATGACTTGTACATGTGGTCAAAATTGAATTTCGGGAAGTTAAGAATTTATTTGGAAAGAAAATTCTAATTCCGAAATTTAAGTTGGAAGAATTGACTAAGGTTTGACTTTTAAGTAAACGACCCCGGAATCGTAATTTGAAGGGTCAAATAGATTCGTATGATAATTTCGTACTTGGGCGTATGTTCGGGTTGAGTATCGGATCACCTGGGAGCATTTCAGCGCTTATTATGGAAGGTTAGTATTTTAAAAGTTTAAGAAATTCTTAAGTTTGACTTAAAGTAGATTTTAATGTTATCGATGTCCGTTTGGGATTTTGAGCCTTGAAATAGGTTCGTATTGTGATTTATGACTTGTGCGCAAGTTTGGCGTCATTCCGAAATGTTTTGATAAGAATCAGACACGTTCGTTAAAGTTTGAAGGTTGGAACGTTGAAAGAAAAGTTTTGGCCGTCGATTTGTAATTCTGATGTTATTTGACGCGGTTTAAGGTTTCGACTAAGTTCGTACTATACTTTGGGATGTATTAGTATGTTTGGACGGGGTCCCGGGGGCCTCAGGTGCGAATCAGATTGAAAACGGATCGAATTTGGACTTGGGAGGAAGGCTGAAGCAGCTGCCAGCAGGTGCAGAGCTGCAGAAACGGCACTGTGGCCGCAGAAGTGACTTTTGGACTAAGCTAGGATGGCTACAAATGTGAGTGTATTTTCTCATCTGCGAGCCCGTAGATGCGAAGGGTGCTCCGCGAAAGCGGAAAACGAGATGGGCAACTGGGGTCACAAAAGCGGAAGATCTCCATACGTGCGGGGGCGCAGAGGCGGGTGGTAGACCGCAGAAGCGGTCGCGCAAAAGCGAAAAATGGTCCGCAGAAGCGGATTTCGCGTGGCTTGGAGGGAACCGCACCTGCGATGAATTTTCCGCAGGTACGGAAGGTCGGCTGGGCAGATTATTTTAAAATCGAGGTTTTGCTCATTTCCCTCATTTTCTCACATGGTTTGGGCGATTGTTGGTGAGCTTTAAGAAGAGATTTTCATCATCTATGTCAAGGTAAGTAATTACCACATATTATGAGTTAAATACATGGTTTATATGTGGATTTAAGCATGAGAAATTGTAGAAATTATGGGGGTTTTGGTAAAAAACCTAGAATTTGGTATTTTTGGACTTGGACCACGAAATTGGACGTGGAATTGAGAATAAATTATATATTTGAGTTCGTAAGGTATGGAACCTAGGTACGTGGTCCCGAGGGTTGTCTTCATCGACTTTTCGAGTGGAGTTGAGAATTATTTAAATTGATTAATTATGGGTATTGGAATATATTTTGATTGGGCTGTACATTGTTTGAATAGTTTTGGTTCGACGAGCTTTGGTTTGAGGTGTTAGAGAGGCTTTGGAGCCGGTTATGGAATTTCGGAGCGAGGTAAGTCTCTTGTCTAACCTTGTGAGGGGGAAACCGGTGCTACGTACTCACGAGGTGACGAGTGTCCGTGCGTAGCTAAAACATATTTATGTCCAGGTAGGCTTAAGATTTCATCATGAAATGTTTGAATTACTTGAATTCATTCTGCTGGCTTAATTAATTGAAGTTATAATTGAAATTGATTTAGAAGTAAATATATGTACATTAGGCTAAGCCTTAACACTTTGAGTTGTGAGCGAGTTATTTGAGAAATAGTAAAAATTATATTAAATTAGTGCTCATGTGCTGTATTGTAAACATGTGTCTCGTAATTCGGGAACTTCCTTCCTTTTCTTGTGGAGCGGGCGGAATGCCTCGACAGTATATAGATGCATCTATGGATCGTGCCGCACGTCCTTCGGCAGTGTTCATGTTATTCTGGATCGGACCGAACGACCTTGGCAGTATCGTGTGTTATATCGCCAGTAGCCCGAATATGTACGAGCTAGCTTTCCACTGATGCCCGACAATTTATAGTATTTCTTATTTATTTGGTATTGGCATTTGGCATGTTCTGAGATATTAAGGAAGAATACAGGATTGAGAAAATTTATGCTTTAAAGAGAACAAATTATATTAATTATGGGATTACAGATTTACTTCACTATAGTTGTACACTTCATATCTTTTATGAATTTATCATACTATTTATTTGGACCTCTAGTAAGTCTCGGTGTCGACCCTTCGTCACTACTTCTCCGGGGTTAGGCTAGATACTTACTGGGTACGCACTGATTTACGTACTCATACTGTACTTCTACACTAAATATGCAGGATCTGACAAGTTTATTTGATGATCACCTTGGCGCGTAGGCGCACCTGTTGTGGAGACTTCATGTGAGCTGAATTTCAGGCCATGCATCGCAATCCACCGAGTCTCAATTGTACTATTTATTTTATCCTGGCTTATTTCATTCGGGACAAATATTATATTATTACTATATTCCTTAAAAAATACTCATGCACTTGTGACACCGGGTTTTGGGGGTTTACTCCGGGTTGTTCGTTGTAGCAATTGTGTAAATGTTTTCATTTACTCTGTAAATTCTATTTTATACTGTTCAATTAGTGAAAATCATGATTTCAAAATACTAAAATGAGTAATTAAATTAGTAAATCATTGCTGGCTTGCCTGAAGGCGGTGTTAGACGCCATCACGACCAGTAGCGAATTTTGGGTCGTGACAGCTTGGTATTAGAGCATTAGGTTCACTTAGATCTCACGAGTGATGATCAAGCCTAGTAGAGTCTTGCGGATCGGTACAGATATGTATGCACTTATCTTCAATAGGCTACAGGGCTGTTAGGAGCACTTCCCTTCTTGATTTCCTCATTGTGCGGTTTGATTCCATTAAGGCTTGTGCCTTTATTTCCTTCCTACTCAATCTTATGTGACGTGAGGCACTTGTTGTCAATTGGATATCGAGTAGTGGTATTGATACTGCAGACGTGGTGCAGGATGTTTTCCCTGCGTGATCGAAAAAGCTATTATCATCGCCTTGCGGGAGGGTGTTCTATCATTTCAATTCAGTATCTATACTTCCTATGGTTTTGAGGCTATGCACGGATTGCTAGGTTGTTCATGAGTTGTTATCGCACCGTGCAGGTGTAATGATAGAGTGCTTATGTATGGATCGCGGTAGTGAATGGCTCAGAAGAAGGATTTCTCAGTACATGATTATGAGGTTCAACATTTAATTCCAGCAAAGGAAAGGCAATCAGACGATGGATGTTCAGGTTTTGGTTGATGGAGTAACGAGACTTGGTATTTTTGAGCGTGGTGGAATTTTCGTTGTGATGCGGTGTTGCCCTCCTTGTTTGAACACATTACAGTTCGCCAGCATTATGGTCTTCTTTGATTTTGCCTTCGTGGCAGGGTGTTGTGAAATGGTGCCTGAGAAGCGGGTATCAGAGACAATTATGTGCAACGGTTCAGAATCGAATTGGTATTTCTAATATTGATGGCTTGAGAGAGATGATCTTCTAAGAGGCTTAGAGTCGGTAATAAGTTATTGGTTCAGGTGCTACAGAGATGGATTTTTGATTTGATGCAACATTTGGGCAACAAAGTAGAAGGGAGGACATGGCGGAAAGCATTTTGTGGTGGTTGAAGTACTAGCAGGTCAAGTATGAAGAGAAAAGATTGAGAAGTTTCTTAAAGGAGATGGTTTAACCGAAGTAAGAGTGACATATTAGCATATGGATTCCGTAGTAGGATAGTCGCGTGCCTTGATAAAGTATAGAACGGTTTGGGGAATCGTGATGGAAAGTGATTTGGCCTACAGATTTTATTCGAAATGGTGGTCACTGTACGCAGAAAGGTTAATATGGCAGAAATGAGTTGCTTGAAATGAAGACAGGTGTGAAGACTTGATTATCGTTTCAAATGCAGTATGACTTGAGTTCGAAAGGTATGGTTGAACTTTCAGTTGAAGTTAATAGGGAAGAATCAGACTTATTCAGCTGGTGGGCGAGAATGAGTTCAGGGGGATTTACTGATTTCGTGGTAGTCGTACCCAGCGTAACGTCGTTGGAAGATGTCAGCAAGGAATTCCACAAATAGGTTATCCCCTATGAGCAGATTAGCGGTTGCGTGATGTCAATGAAGCTTCTGCGAAGAATACTACTTGCTACCCGGTAAGAGGTCGAGTGTGTGACTGTGACTGATGATTCAGAATATTCATGAAAAGCTTAACAAAAGATTTCAAGAAATTTGGCGGGTTAACGGTATGGGATCATGGTAAATGAGAAGAAGGAATCGTTGTGGGCTCTACATTATGTGTTGTTAGTTTAAAGCTAAGTGGGGGAGCCCCACCGTCTACGATTGGATCACGTGGTTGTCAGTTTGTGCAACTTCTGGTTATCAGTGTGTTGGTGGATTATTTATGACTAAGGAAAAAGAAATGTCATGGGTAAGTCGAACAAGGAAATCGATGAATGTGTGCTATATTTCGCCTTATCAATTGAGGTGCAGGATTTGGGATGACTCCGAGTCTATGCTTCTTACAGATGTAATGTACAAGGAAAAGAATTCAGATTGTTGCTTCTTTGAGAGTGTGTTCACGTGCTAGCAGAGCATTGAAGTTTGGTGATATTCAGGACCAGGTCAGAGTGGGTGACTCTCAACAACGGTTCTAGTGGGTTCAAGAATTTAAGTACAGTGCCTAATGATTTTGAATTTGTTGTGTGGTTAAGGATCGAGTTTTCATAGAGGATTACCGACGTGACTTGGAAGGTTCTATGTTATCATCGGGTATTCAGTGCAATATTGGAGGAAAGGAAGAAATAGCTTCGAATGCACGGAAGGTATTGCAGAATGGGTGTACCAGTTGGAGATGCTATTATGCACATAAAGAGGGTATGAGATGGTTCATGAGTATTGAGACGATGCGGTCTCATGATGCGGGTCATTCAGGATGAATGCGGATTGATTTCGTTATGTTGTGAATGGAGTTATTATTATTATTATTATTATTATTATTATTATTATTTCTAAGACAAGTCAAGAGTAAATTGAAAGGATTTGGTCGGTTAGTAATGGTTGAATCGGCATGATTGTGGCAATGATCAGTCCCTTCGGTGTATGAAGTTATACATGTGGTTTGGGGACGAACGTGCGGCTTGAAAACCACCATAACTTGATTGATTTAGGAGGTATTTGATTCCAATGGCCTTGTTATGTAAATAGATTCCGTAAGAGTCATGGCGGTTTAGGTCACGACTTGAGGTTTGTATTTTCTGTGGTTTAGGCATTCGGTTGCGTGTTGCATCGGTTCTTCCGAAATGAGTTAAGTTAAAGGTTTCTAGCCAATGAAGTGTCTGTTCTACTGGTAATTCAGGGGTTATGATGAATTCTTGTATTGTCTCATAGAGACATGATGGATGCAGTGAGCGACATGGGAATTAGAAGTTGGGATCAAGGTTGCGGGTCGGTGTTGATAAGAATATCACGAGCTCGGATGAGTAGGGAAGAATTCAGATGTTTAGAGTGAGATGGTGTTATCTTAGTGTCGCTTGAGAATGGTGTTCTATGGAAGAGGCATTGTGTATTGATTGGCGGATTGTGATTTGCCTTGAAAAATTTGTACGGTTGGTGGTATAGATGTGCGGACTCTGCTACCTGAGCGGGAGGTCGTATGAGTGTATCCCATGAGGAGATTTGTATATGTGTGGCATGTTAGTCACTTGATTGTTAAAGAGTAAGACCAAGTATGGAGGTTATGGTAATATCGCAAATGCGAGAGCTTATGCTTGAGAGGCTCCCTATTCCTTGGGATGTAGCCCGTGTGAGTTTATTTTGGATTTGACGGTTGTTCTTATGTGTTATGAATAGGGCCATTGTGGATCTTTGGAAAGTTAATGGCCCAGTATGGTATGATCAGAATTAGTGTGAGGTCTGTTGGTGGGACTAATGTGTCACGACCCAAATTTTTTCTTAGTTTGGGTATCGTGATGGCGCCTAGTCTTAGGGACTAGGTAAGCCTAACAACAATTGAAACAACAACATTATTTAAATAACCTCTAACAATTTGAAATAGAAATCTCTTAAAATTTACAATTTCCAAACCGACAGTACAAGTCATAAGCTCTACAGAGTGTTTGCTAGAATATTTTTAAATATAACAGTCCAGAAATAGGAATAAACAGTGCAATATGAAAGCTTGAAAGGTGACTTCGAAGCCTACGAACGCAGCAGCAGGTTTACCTTGAGTCTCCACAGCAACTACCTGCACAACTACTATCGAACAAATACCTGGATCTGCACAAAAATGTGCAGAAGTGTAGAATGAGCACACCACAGCGGTGCCCGATAAGTATCAAGAATAACCTCGGTGAAGTAGTGACGAGGAACAGTCAAGACACCCACTGGTCTAATAAACTGAACAAGTATAGTATATGAACAACAGAAATATGATATCTATATAAGGACTATGCAATATGGTTCACAATACAGTAATGGCAATAAGAAAGGAAACATCAAGTATCAGCGGAATATCACGAAAATGACACAGAAAAGTGAATGGAACACAACCTAAATCCGGAATCACAAATACAACAAGGACAAGTAATAAATCAGCAACTACAACCGCTTTTACATTAGGTTTTAGTCAACAACTCCACGAGGTATCGAACCTTGGACAAATCACAAGATCACGAGTCTCAATACCTGAACCCTAACACTTGGCATCCTGTGCCCTCATAACATCTCGTAACCGTACTGATGACTCATGTGCCAATAGAGCCGTTCTCACATAGAAGGCAAGTAAACAAGGGTGAGCATCTATGTTCAACAATATCAAGAATACCTCTTATCCGATAAGAGTGCTTAACTACGTATATGCTTGTGCAAGTGTCCTAACATAGTCCATCCCAGCAAATAAGCATAAGGAAAAAGAAGAACGGACAACACGTAGAATATTTTCTCATCACTTTCACAAGATAAAGCTCACACAGGTACATATACCACTACACAAATATCAACAACAAGAATGCCCCGAGGCCATAAATCATCACAAATCAATCCCTGACACAGCCCATCTTGTCTCGCCACGTGTGCAATAATAAATTAAGTGCCCGCCTTGTCTCGCCACACGTGCATAACAATGTTCCCACCTTGTCTCGCTACATGCGTAACCCACACATGTATATATATCCCGCCTTGTCACGCCGCATGTGCAAATATCAATAGTAACAATAGCATGACAGAAACCTCGTGCAACCCCATAACAACAACCGCACGGCAGAAACCTCGTGCATCACCACAACAAGTACAATAATAACAAAGACAATAATACAAAGTACGATAAGTAAATCAACTCAAGAACTTTAATTCACAAAGAAACGGTAGAACCAATTCACAAGGAATAACCACAATAAAGGATGTTAGGCGTAAAGAGAACAACTCAACAAAGGAGAAACTAATATGTAGAAACTATCCCACAATATACATTTCAACAACAGGGAAGGTAACACGAGTCAAATAATTTCAAATAAAACAAGTCGACTAAGATGTAGGATATCTAACTTCTTTTAAGGTTGAGAAAATTACGAAGGATATTCAACATTTCAATAAGGATAAACAACAGAAAGATAATCATAACCTCAATTAAGACTGAACAATTATAGGATGAGATATTAATTCCAATTAAAGATAAGCAGTTATGAAAAGATAGCATGATAATAGAAGAGGTAAAATATTCAGTTAAGTCAAATAAGAGTCAAATAGGCAATAAGAGTGAATCCTGAAGCAATTAATTCAAATTAAAGCATGTAGAGGTGAAACTAGTAAATAAGAACTTAATCATATCAAGAACAACTTCATACTCGGTGAATATAAGGACATAAGAACCCTAAAAGGTGCCAACTTTCCATAAATAAGTCCGAGTACGCACTCGTCACCTTGCGTACATGGACTACAATCAACATAGAAGACTCAAATCCTAAGGGAAAATCCCCCACACAAGGTTAGGCAAGATACTTACCTCAAAGAAGATAGACCGATACTCAAAAATAAACTTCTCGGGTGAAATGACCTCCGGACGGCTCAAATCTAATCAAAATAACTTCAAAGCACAAATAAAACTCATAAGAGACTATTCCGGATCATAAAGTCTCACCCTTTATCAAAATCTAAAAATCGGTCCAAAAGTCGACCCCCAGGCCCGCACCTTGAAACTCGATAAATTTTATAAAAACTGAACACCCATTTCAATATGAGTCCAATCATACAAAAATTATTAAATTTCGATACCATTTCGTCCCTCAAATCATGAATTTTCATTTTGGAGAGTTTCTTAAAAAACTACCATTTTTCTCAACTCAAAACATAAATTAGATGATAAAAATAAATATAAAATCATGGAATATATTAAATTCTAGGTTAATAACACTTGCCCAATCGATTTTCTTGAAAAACCCACAAAGAATCGCTCAAAACCGAGCTCTAGAACTCCAAAAATGGTGCAAATGGCAAACCATCGGAATAGAGGACTTTATATTTTGCCCAGGTGTTTTGTGCATAGCGAACGCGGAGAAAGGGACGCGTTCATGAATAAGAAAAATTAAGTCTACGAGGAAGTGTTTCGCAAACGCGAAGACACGCTCGCGAACACGTAGGGAAACACGCGAACGCGAAGAAGAGAAGGGCAGACTTATGCGATCGCGGATAAAAGCTCGCGAACGCGAAGAAGAAATATCCCCTCCTCTAAAATTACTCTCCGCGAACGCGAAGGAAGGGACGCGAACGCGATTAAAGAAACCAGATGACAGAAAACAACAGTTCAAAAATAGAAGAAAATGGCCCATAGCCCATCCGAAACACACCCGAGGCCCCCGGGACCCCGTCTAACACAAACAAGTTCCATAACCTTACACGGACTCGCTCGAGGTCTCAAGTTACATCGAACAATGACGAAAATACAAATCGCACCACGAAGCGAACTTATGAACTTTTAAAACTTCCAACTTCTAAAACCTATTAAACCAACCCGGAATGACATCAAATTTTGCAGGAAAATCCCAAATAACATAATGGAGCTGTTCCAACTCTCGGAATCTCATTCCGATCCCGATATCAAAAAGTCCACTTCCAGTCAAAATCTCTAAATATTTAACTTTTGCCATTTCAAGCCTAAATCAATTACAAACCGCAAATTCATAGTCCGGACACACTCCTAAGTCCAAAATCACTCAACGGATCTAACGGAACCGACAAAACTCTATTTTGGAGTCGTCTTCACACAGTTCCGACTACGGTCAAAATCCTAAGACTTAAGCTTCCATTTTAGGGACCAAGTGTCCCAAATCACTCCGAATCATCTGGTAACTGAATTCAACCAAGCACGCAAGTCAATACACATAATACGAAACTTCTCAGGGTCTTATGCCACCGAACAGACTTAAATTCTCAAAAAGACCGGCTGAGTCGTTACATCCTTCCCCTCTTAAACAAACATTCGTTCTCGAACGTGCTAAGAATCGCCTCGAAGTCTTTAAATCACTGAAAGTACATATCCAACATACACCCGCGGGTGACCCCACATCACTCCATTCCACATCAGCCTGGCGACACCATCCAACTGTAATTTATCCTTTCTATCAACACCGATAAGCCTTAGAGTCAAAATTCTCACCTTCCATTTATCTTCAAAAGACTCGATTCTAAATCCATAACCGGTATCAGTCTCAACCAGCTGCAACAACTCATGCCTACACCCACAAGGTAAGACCACTCAACATGACACGTCACACATAGGCCCATAATAATATTTTTGATCACAAAAGCTGCCCGTAATCAAAACCAGCACCGGTAATTAGCCTCATATCCGATAGGAACCCGATTTGAACCTCCACAACATTGACAATGATGCAACAAACATGAAGACCTCTTAACTATACACCCGAATCAACAAGTCACAACTAGCAGCACCGGGCACACACCCCGCAAGCTAAAACTCAAGAAGCACAGAATGCAAATGACTTAATATGTAAAGACAAAACACATAAGAGAAATATCAAACAAGCCCGACAGGCATAACTCTCTAACAATACCATACTACGAATCAATTTAAATAGGAAAAATCAAAGTATATGAACAAATTACAAGAATCTCATCCTGATATAACTTCCACCGCGGCACGCAATCCGACTCAAACATATCAAATCACATGGAATCGCGAGGGTCTCACCCTCAACTATGAATCACAACCCGAATACACATCATACCAATTGAAATCTTCCACTAACTCAGTTATGCCAATAAAATCACAACACTTACTCAACTCTCACCCGGGTAGAGTATCAATCACAAATCGTAGCCAATTACTCAGGAATCACATCAAACCTACAATAATGGACAACATGAATTCACTTCTAGTCTTGCAACTTTCAATAATAAATTTAAAACAACAATAGACACGACGTTTACTCATAGAATCTCCCAACATAGGCAAACAGATAAACATAACACTAAGTCCTGAACTCACCCATAGGTGGGACAACAAATAGGAGACTCGCCCCGATAAGCAGAACCGAATCAAAATACGAATGGTGCCCCTCTGTAATAAATCAAAAGCATACCTGTATGACATCATCTGGCGCAGTGGCCTCAAGCCTACTATATGAGACACATCAACGGGCCGGGCCTTCCCGTCTTGGGCTCCCTCTACTCGCCTGAATACTCCGTTGTGACACACCTATCCGGAGTCTAGAACAATCTCTCACCCTGTGGCTGGTATCTCCACACTCGAAGCAACCTCTCTGTTGACGTGGCTATGGGAATTGTGCCGTACGAATACTTTGAGACCCATGAACACCTGAAACATCGTGTGAAGCCTGAAGTGCAAATTGAACTGGAAGACCCACAAAACCTCGAACATGTCGTACTCTGCCTCCAAAATAAGGACCAATAGATCTCTCCGGCCTACAAGGCCTTCTCGCCTCCCTGTCCTCTCTATTCTGATCTCGCTTGTACTCTCTCTTATGGCCCCGCCTGTCCTCTCTCTCCTGATCCCACATGCCCTCTACACGGCGAGAGATCCCTACCACCTGCTGAAACGAAACATCTGACTCTAACTCCCGAGCCATGCTGAACCGAATATCATTCATGAGTCCCTCAATGAATCTACGGACATGCTCTCTAACTGTGGCGAACAAAGCAGGTGCATGCCTGGCCAAATCACTAAATCTCATGGCATACTCTGATACTGACATAGTGCCCTGGCGCAACTACTCAAACTCCGCGCGCTATGCATCTCGAAGGGACTGGGGTACAAACTCTCTCAGGAGCTTCTCTGAAAACTGAACCCATGTAAGTGAAGCTAACTTGACTGAGCTACCCAACTCATATGCCCGCCACCACTGATAAGCTGCTCCCCTGAACTGGAACGTAGTAAAAGTAACCCCACTCATCTCAACAATACCCATAGTGCGGAGAATGCGATGGCACTCCTCCAGAAAACCTTGTGCACTCTCTGAAGCCAAACCACTGAATGTAAGAGGGTCATATTTCTTGAACCTTGCAAATCTAAGCTGCTCTTCCTCAGATGCTGCTGCCCTAACCACAAGATGAACTGGAACCACAGGCTGTGTCGCCATGACACCTGGAACCTGACCAACATGAACTCGCTGCTCTTAGGTGTGGGTGGCGGGAGTCAGGGATTCTCCCTCGGTCTGTGAAATAGCTGGTGCAACCAGAATCAACCTCGCTTGAGCCAATGTACCAAACATGCTCAGGAACTGTGCTAAGGTGTACTGAAGTCCGGGGGTAATAGCAAGCGCCTACGATACCTGCCCCCCAAGTAAAACTACTGGCGGCTCCTCAACTGCTGCCCTGGAAGGTGCTCTGGATGCGGCACGTACTCCTCGTCGACCTCTGCCTCTAGCGACATCTGCTCCAAGGGCAACGTCATCAGTAACTGCAGCTCGTGTCCTCACCATCTGTGAGAGAATGGAATGACAAAAGTTCAAACTTCGAGATCAATGAACTTGCACGATAGGAATGAAGGAAGTGAAATTGTCCTAATAGTCCCGTAGCCTCTCGAAGAAAAGTACATACGTCTCCGTACCAATCCGCAAGACTCTACTAAACTCGCTTATGACTCGTAGCACCTATGAACCTAGAGCTCTGATACCAACTTGTCACGATCCAAAGTTTCCCTCCGTTTGGGTATCGTGACGGCGCCTAGTCTTAGGGACTAGGTAGGCCTAACAATAATTGAAACAACAATATTACTTAACTTCTTTTAAGGTTGAGAAAATTACGAAGGATATTCAACAATTCAATAAGGATAAACAACAGAAAGATAATCATAACCTCAATTAAAACTGAACAATTATAGGATGAGATAATAATAATTCCAATTAAAGATAAGCAGTTATGAAAAGATAGCATGACAATAGAAGAGGTAAAATATTCAGTTAAGTCAAATAAGAGTCAAATAGGTAATAAGAGTGAATCCTGAAGTAATTAATTCAAATTAAAGCATGTAGATGTGAAACTAGTAAATAAGAACTTAATCATATCAAGAACAACATCATACTCGGTGAATATAATGACCTAAGAACCCTAAAAGGCCAACTTTCTATAAATAAGTCCGAGTACGCACTCGTCACCTCGCGTACATGGACTACAATCAACATAGAAGACATAAATCCTAAGGGAAAATCCCCCACACAAGGTTAGGCAAGATACTTACCTCAAAGAAGACAGACCGATACTCAAAAATGAACTTCTCGAGTGAAATGACCTCCGGACGGCTCAAATCTAATCAAAATAACTTCAAAGCACAAATAAAACTCATAAGAGACTATTCCGGATCATAAAGTCTCAATCTTTATCAAAATCTAAAAATCGGTCCAAAAGTCGACCCTCGAGCCCGCACCTCGAAACCCGACAAATTTTAGAAAACTGAACACCCATTCCGATATGAGTCCAACCATACAAAAATTATTAAATTCCGATACAATTGCGTCCCTCAAGTCATGATTTTTCATTTTGGAAAGTTTCTTCAAAAACTACCATTTTCCTCAACTCAAAACATAAATTAAATGATAAAAATAAAGATAAAATCATGGAATATATTAAATTCTAGGTGAAGAATACTTACCCAATCGATTTGCTTGAAAAACCCACAAAGAATCGCTCAAACCCAAGCTCTAGAACTCCCAAAATGGTGAAAATGGCAAACCCTCGGAATAGAGGACTTTATATTCTGCCAAGGTGTTTTGTGCATCGCGAACACGGAGAAAGGGACGCGTTCGCGAAGAAATAAAATTAAGGCTGCCAGGAAGTGCTTCGCGAATGCGAAGACACCCTCGCGAACGCGGAGAAGAAGAGACGGAAACCTACGCGAACGCGTAGGGAAACACGCGAACGCGAAGAGGAAAATGATCACCAGCTCCTAGTTTCTACTACGCGAACGCGAAGGTGGGGCTGCGAAAGCAAAGAAGAGAAGGACAGACTTATGCGATCATGGATAGAAGCTCGCGAACGCGAAGAAGAAATATTCCCTCCTCTAAAATTACTCTTCACGAACGCGAAGGAAGTGACACGAACGCAATTAAGGAAATCAGATGACAAAAAACAAAAATGCAAAAATAGAAGGAAATGGCCCGTAGCCCATCCGAAACACACCCGAGCCCCCCCGGGACCCGTCTTAACACACAAACAAGTTCCATAACCTAATACGTACTCGCTCGAGGTCTCAAGTTACATCAAACAACGCCAAAAATACAATTCGCACCACGAATCGAACTTATGAACTTTCAAAACTTCCAACTTCTAAAACTCGCGCCGAAACCTATCAAACCAACCCGGAATGACGTCAAATTTTACAGGCAAGTCCCAAATAACATAACGGAGCTGTTCCAACTCTCGGAATCACATTCTGACCCCGATATCAAAAAGTGCACTTTCTGTCAAAATCTCCAAAAAATTAACTTTTTCCATTGCAAGCCTAAATCAGCTACAAACCTCAAATTCACAGTCCAGACACGCTCCCAAGTTAAAAATCACCCAACAGAGCTAATGGAACCGACAGAACTCCATTCCGGAGTCGTCTTCACAAGGTTCCGACTACGGTCAAAATCCTAAGACTTAAGCTCCCGTTTTAGGGACCAAGTGTCCCAAATCACTTCGAATCATCCGATAACTGAATTCAACCATGCATGCAAGTCAATACACATAATACGAAGCTTCTCAGGACCTTATGACGCCGAACACGACTTAAATTCTCAAAACGACCGAACAAGTCGTTACATCCTTCCCCTCTTAAACAAACGTTCATCCTCGAACATGCTAAGAATCGCCTCGAAGTCTTTAAATCGCTGAACGTACATATCCAACATACACCCGCGGGTGACCCCACATCACCCCAATCCACATTAGCCTGACGACACCATCTCAACTGTAATTTATCCTTTCTATCAACACCGATAAGCCTTAGAGTCAAAATACTCACCTTCCATTTATATTCAAAAGACCCGATTTTAAATCCATAACTGGTATCAGTCTTAACCAGCTATAACAACTCATGCCTACACCCATAAGGTACTACCACTCAACATGACACGCCACACATAGGCCCATAATAACATTTCTGATCATAATAGCTGCCCGTAAACAAAACCAGCACCGGTAATTAGCCTCATATCCGATAGGAACCCGATTTCAATATCCACAACACTGACAACAATGCAAGAAACATGAAGACCTCTAAACTATACACCCGAATCAACAAGTCACAACTAACACCACCGGGCACACACTCCGCAAGCTAAAACTCAAGAAGCATAGAAGGTAAATGACTTAATATGTAAAGAGAAACACATAAGAGAAATATCAAACAAGGCCGACAGGCACAACTCTCTAACAATACCATACTATGAATCAATTTAAATAGGAAAAAGCTAAGTATATGAACAAATTACAAGAATCTCATCCTGATATAACTTCCATCACGGCACGCAGCCCGACTCGAACATATCAAATCACATGGAATCGCGAGGGTCTCACCCTCAACTATGAATCACAAGCCGAATACGCATCATACCAATTGAAATATTCCACTAACTCGGTTCTGCCAATAAAATCACAACACTTACTGAACTCTCACCCCGATAGAGTATCAATAACAAATCGTAACCAATTACTCAGGAATCACATCAAACCTACAATAATGGACAACATGAATTCACTTCTAGTCTTGTAACTTTCAATAATGAATTTAAAACAACGATAGACACGACTATCACTCATAGAATCTCCCAACAGGGGCAAACACATAAACATAATACTAAGTCCTGAACTCATAGGTGGGACAAAAAATAGGGGACTCGCCCCAATAAGCAGAACCAAATCAAAATACGAATGGTGTCCCTCTGTAATAAATCAAAAGCATACCTATATGACATCATCTGGCGCAATGGCCTCAAGCCTACTATATGAGACACATCAACGGGCCGGGCCTTCCTCTCTTGGGCACCCTCTACTCTCCTGAATACTCTACTGTGACACACCTGTCCATAGTTTAGGACAATCTTTCACCCTGTGGCTGGTATCTCCACACTCGAAGCTACCTCTCTGGTGGCGTGGCTATGGGAACTGTGCCGTACGAATACTCTGAGACCCATGAATACCTGAAACACTGTGTGAAGCCTGAAGTGCAAACTGAACTGCCTGACCCACAAAACCTCTACTATGTCATACTCTGCCTCCAAAATAAGGACCAATAGATCTCTCCGATATACGAGGCCTTCTCGCCTCCCTATCCTCTCTCTCTCCTAATCTCACCTGTATACTCTATCATGGCCTTTCCTGTCCTCTTTCTCCTGATCCCACATACCCTCTACACGGCGAGCGATCCCTACCACCTGCTGAAACGAAACATCTGAATCTAACTCCCGAGCTATGCTGGACCGAATATCATGCCTGAGTCCCTCAATGAATCTATGGACACGCTCTCTAACTGTGGCGACCAAAGCAGGTGCATTCCTGGCCAAATCACTAAATTTCATGGCATACTTTGATACTGACATAGTGCCCTGGCGTATCTGCTCAAAATCCACGTGCCATGGATCTCGAAGGGACTGAGGTACAAACTCTCTCAGGAGCATCTCTGAAACTGAACCCATGTAAGTGAAGCTAACTTGGCTGGGCTACCCAACTCATATTCCCGCCACCACTGGTAAGCAGCTCCCCTGAGTTGGAACGTAGTAAAAGTAACCCCACTCGTCTCAACAATACCCATTGTGGGGAGAATGCGATGGCACTCCTCAAGAAAACCCTATGCACTCTCTGAAGCCAAACTACTGAATATAAGAGGGTCATATTACTTGAACCTTACAAGTCTAAGCTGCTCTTCTTCAGATGCTGCTGCCCTGACCACGGGCTGAACTGGAACCAGAGGCTGTGTCGCCATGACACCTGGAACCTGACGAAGATGAACTCGCTGCTCTAGGGTGTGGGCGGCGGAAGTCTTGGCTTCTCTCTCGGTCTGTGAAATAGCTGGTGGAACCGGAATCAACCCCGCCTGATCCAATGTACCAAATATGCTCAGGAATTCTGCTAAGGTGTCCTGAAGTCCGGGGGTAATAGCAGGCACCTCCAGTTCCTGCCCCCAACTGGAACTACTGGAGGCTCCTCAACTGCTGCTCTGGTAGGTGCTCTGGCAATGGCACGTACTCCTCGTCGGCCTCTGCCTCTTCCTCAAGCGACATCTACTCCAAGGGAAACGTCATCAGTAACTGCAGCTCGTGTCCTCACCATCTGTGAGAGAATGGAATGATAAAAGTTCAAACTTCGAGATCAGGGAACTCGCACGATAGGAATGATGGAAGTGAAATTGTCCTAATAGTCCCGTAGTCTCTCAAAGATAAGTATAGACGTCTCTGTACCGATCCACAAGACGCTACTAAACTCGCTTATGACTCGTAGCACCTACGAACCTAAAGCTCTAATACCAAATTGTCACGACCCAAATTTTCCCTCCGTTTGGGTATCGTGATGGCGCCTAGTCTTAGGGACTCGATAAGCCTAACAATAATTGAAACAAAAACATTATTTAAATAACCTCAAAAAATTTGAAATAGAAATCTCTTAAAATTTACAATTCCCAAAATCGGTAGTACAAGTCATAAGCTCTACAAAGTGTGTGCTAGCTCTACAGAGTGTTTGCTAGAAAACTTCTAAATACAACTATCCAGAAATAGGAATCATCAGTGCAATTTGAAATCTTGAAAGGTGACTCCGAAGCCTGCGAACACAGCATAAGGTTTACCTTGAGTCTCCACAGCAATGACCCGCACAACTACTATCGAACAAATACCTGGATCTGCACAAAAATATATAAAAGTGTAGAATGAGCACACCACAATGGTGCCTAGTAAGTATCAAGACTAATCTCGGTAGAGTAGTGACAAGGAATAGTCAAAACACCCACTAGTCTAATAAACTGAACAAGTATAGTATATGAACAACAGAAATATGATATCTACATAAGGACTATGCAATATGGTTCACACTATAGTGATGGCAATAAGTAAGGAAACATCAAGTATCAACGGAATATCATGAAAATGACACTGAAAAGTGAATGGAACACAACCTAAATCCGGAATCACAAATACAGTAAGGACAAGTAATAACTCAACAACTAAAACCGCTTTTACATAAGGTTTTAGTCAACAACTCCACGAGGTACCGAACCTCGGACAAATCACAAGATCACGGGTCTCAATACCTGAACCCTAACACTTGGAATCTTGTGCCCTCATAACATCTCATAACCGCACTGACGACTCATGTGCCAATAGAGTCGTTCTCACATAGAAGGCAAGTAAACAAGGGTGAGCATCTATGCTCAACAATATGAAGAACACCTCTTATCCGATAAGAGTGCTTAACTACGTGTATGCTTAAGCAAGTGTCCTAACATAGTCCATACCAGCAAATAAGCATAAGGAAAAAGAAGAACGAACATCACGTAGAATATTTTCTCACAGCTTTCACAAGATAAAGCTAACACAGATACGCATACCACTACACAAATATCAATAACAAGAATGCCCCAAGCCATAAATCATCACAAATCAATCCTTGACACATCCCACGTTGTCTCGCCACATGTGCAATAATAAAGTAAGTGCCCGTCTTGTCTCGCCACACGTGCATAACAATATTCTCACCTTGTCTCGCCACATGTGCAACCCACACATATATATATATCCCGCCTTGTCACGCCGCATGTGCAAATATCAATAGTAACAATAGCACGGCAAAAATCTCGTGCAATTCCATAACAACAACCGCACGACAGAAACCTCGTGCATCACCACAACAAGTACAACAACAACAAAGACAATAATACAAAGTACGACAAGTAAATCAACTCAAGAACTTTAATTCACAAAGAAACGGTAGAACCAATTCACAAGAAATAACCACAGTAAAGGATGTTAGGCGTAAAGAAAACAACTCAACAAGGGAAAAACTATTATGTAGCAACGATCCCATAATATAAATTTCAACAACAGGGAAGATAACACGAGTCAAATAATTCCAAATAAAACAAGCCGACTAAGATGTAAGATATATAACTTCTTTTAAGGTTGAGAAAATTACTATGGATATTCAACAATTCAATAAGGATAAACAACAGAAAGATAATCATAACCTCAATTAAGACTGAATAATTATAGGATGAGATAATAATAATTCCAATTAAAGATAAGCAGTTATGAAAAGATAGCATGACAATAGAAGAGGTAAAATCTTCAGTTAAGTCAAATAAGAGTCAAATAGTTTATTCCGGATCATAAAGTCTCAGTCTTTATCAAAATTTAAAAATCGGTACAAATGTCGACCCCCGGGCCCGCACCTCGGAACCCAAAATTTTTTACAAAACCCAAAAACCCATTCCGATATGAGTCCAACCATATAAAAATTATAAAATTCCGATACCATTTCGTCCCTCAAATCATGATTTTTCATTTTGAAAATTTTCTTCAAAAACTACCATTTTCCTCAACTCAAAACATAAATTAAATGATACAAATAAAGATAAAATCATGCAATATATTAAATTCTTGGTGAAGAACACTTACCCAATCGATTTGTTTGAAAAACCCACAAAGAATCACTCAAAACCGAGCTCTAAAACTCAATAAATGATGAAAATGGCAAACCCTCAGAATATAGGACTTTATATTCTGCCCAGGTATTTTTTGCATCGCGAACGTGGAGAAAGGGACGCGTTCACGAAGAAGAAAAATTAAGGCTGCCAGGAAGTGCTTCGCGAACATGAAGACATGCTCGCAAACGCGGAGAAGAAGAGACAGAAACCTACGCGAAGAGGAAAATGATCACAAGCTCCTAGCTCCTAGTTTCTACTATGCGAACACGAAGAAGAGAAGGGCAGACTTACGCGATCGCGGATAGAAGCTTGCGAACGCGAAGAAGAAATATTCCCTCCTCTAAAACTACTCTTCACGAACGCGATTAAGGAAACTAGATGACAGAAAATAGCAGTTCAAAAATAGAAGGAAATGACACGTAGCCCATCCGAAACACACCCAAGGCCCCTCGGGACCCCGTCTAAACACACAAACAAGTTCCCTAACCTAATACGGACTTGCTCGAGGTCTCAAGTTACATAAAACAACGCCGAAAATACAAATCGCACCACGAATCGAACTTATGAACTTTCAAAACTTTCAACTTCTAAAACTTGCGCGAAAACCTATCAAACCAACCCGGAATGACGTAACATTTTGCTAGAAAGTCCCAAATAACATAACAGAGCAGTTCCAACTCTCGGAATCGCATTATGACCCCGATATCAAAAAGTCCACTTCCGGTCAAAATCTTTAAAAATGTAACTTTTTCCATTTCAAGCCTAAATCAGCTACATACCTCAAATTCACAGCACGGACACGCTCCAAAGTCCAAAATCACCCAACGGAGCTAACAGAACTGACGTAACTCCATTCCGGAGTCATTTTCATAGATTTCCGACTACAGTCAAAATCCTAAGACTTAAGCTTCCGTTTTAGGGACCAAGTGTCCCAAATCACTCTGAATCATCCGGTAACTACATTCAACCACGCAATCAAGTCAATACACATAATACAAAGCTGCTCAGGGCCTTATACCACCGAACGAGACTTAAATTCTCAAAACGACCGACCGGGTTGTTACAAATGTGAGTGTGTGCCTGCGTCAGGTCATATGTGTTTGTTTGTCATAATATTGCTTATGGAGGAGGAGTGGAGCATTTGATGTTATTATCATCGTCAGCTTTTCCATGTAAATATCTATTGTACCATTTTTGTTGTGAGGCGGCTTGATTATTCGCACACGTATTGAGGTCCCGTGTAACTTGTGGTGTTATGTAAGCAGGATGGCTCTCGAGATGCAGGTCATTTATTGCACCTTAGTTGTGCTTGGGGTTCGTAACATATGGCGCTATACGTCTCCCCAGGATTTGGTATTATGCACTTGGCGTGCTTGTGGTCGACATTCGGGTATTTCGTAAGTATAAGCATTACGACTTGATATGTGTGTTTTCTTCGTGGTTGTTATGTGTGGATAGGGTTGCACGTCGTAACATTATCATGTTGGATCGGGTTGTACGCTGCAATAACGAGATGTTGAGCATAACTGCTAACATTTATTTTGTGTCTTGTTATCCACCCTTGAGGTGGGTTCACAACATCTATTCGGCCATTTTATTCGTTACGCATGCTGGGTAGTCCTTCTCCAGAGTTCGTTCTTCATTATGTATCACATTCGAGTTGTAGCTTGTTGGCGTTTTGTGGGAGACATGTAAGATTTTTGCGAGTGTCTGAGATGGTTTATTGCCTGAGCAGCTTGTACTGGTGAGATGAGAATATTGGAACAGAAATTAGTGTAACCAGATTTATATAAAGTACATTAAAGAGAAAATATCATTATTCAGTTTAGAATTAGGTAATGGTTCTTGTCAGGTGGAGAGACTTCATGAATTATTGATTCGGTAGGTGGTTATGAGTTTCTACACGTCCTTTTTGTGGTGGCAGTATGGCGAGATTTGGAACAGGATTTACATGTGTCATGAGATGTATTGCAGGCATCAGATTCATAAAATTCCAGCTATTGTAGTCGAAGGATGTTATTATGGGCAACTGAATTATGTGGTGCATGGCGCGATTTCAGCATAGATGCATGATCATGTTTTGGTACAGTGTGTGGTGATTTGTATGGTGTTCGTGTGTAAGGATCAAAAGAAATTCAGAAGTTGGAACTTGGTTCTGAAGCTTGTTAGCTAAGGTTATAGGGAGGATTTTCAGTCTAGATCGAGCTAATGTGTTCAACTGGAATGTGGTAGAACAGTTAGGTGCACGAGGTGTTAAACAATGATTTTGAATAACTCCGGAGCAGTCCCTAGCACATTTGAGGAAGAACGTATGTTTAAGTAGAGGAAAATGTAACGACCCGACCGGTCATTTTGAGCACTAGCTCGTCGTTCGGCGGTTTGAGGCCTTGAGTAGCTTCACTTCAGATATTATTACTTCTACGTGTGGTCGAAATTGAATTTCAGAAAGTTCAGAGTTTATTTGGAAAGAAAACTCTAATTCCGGAAGCTTTAAGTTGGAAGAATTGACTAAGGTTTGACTTTTGAGTAAACGACCTCGGAATCATAATTGGAAGGATCTAATAGGTTCGTATGATGTTTTTGGACTTGGGGTATGTTCGGGTTGAGTATCGGACCACCCGGGAGTATTTCAGCGCTTATTATGGAAGGTTGGTATTTTAAAAGTTTAAGAAATTCTTAAGTTTGACTTGAAGTAGATGTTAATGTTATCGATGTATGTTTGGGATTCTGAGCCTTGGAATATATTTGTATTGTGATTTATGACTTGCGCGCAAAGTTTGGCATCATTTCGGAATGTTTTGATAAGAATCGGACGCGTTCGTCGAAGTTTCAAGGTTGGAAAGTTGAAAGAAAGGTTTTGGCAGTTGATTTGTAATTCTGATGTTGTTTGACGTGGTTTAAGGCTTCAAATAAGTTCGTACTGTACTTTGGAATGTATTGGTATGTTTGGACGGGGTCCCGGGGGCATCGGGTGCGAATCGGATTGAAAACGGATCGAGTTTGGACTTGGGAGGAAGGCTGAAGCAGCTAGCATCTGGTGTAACCGCACCTGCGAGGTTTTGGCTGCAGGTGCAGAGCCGCAGAAGAGACTTTTGGACTAAGATGGGATGGCCGCAGATGCGAGTGTACTAAGATGGGCAGCAGGGGTCGCAAAAGTGGAAGATCCTGCACGTGCGGGAAAGCAGGGGCGCGTGGTGGACCATAAAAGCGGTCGCACAGAAGCGAAAAACAATCCGCAGAATCGGATTTTTCTTGGCTTGGAGGGAACCGCATCTGCGATGAATTTTCCACAGGTGCGGCTGGTGTTCCGCAGGTGCGGAAGGTCGGCTGGGCAAATTGTTTTAAAATCGGGGTTTTGCTCATTTCCCTCAGTTTATTACATGGTTTGGGCGGTTGTTGGGGAGCTTTAAGAAGAGATTTTCATCATCTATGTCAAGGTAAGTAATTACCACATATTGTGAGTTAAGTACATGGTTTATATGTAGATTTAAACATGAGAAATTATAAAATTGTACGGTTTTTGGTAGAAAATCTAGAATTTGGTATTTTTGGATTTGGACCACAAAATTGGACGTAGAATTGAGAATAAATTATATATTTGGTGGAACTATACAGAGAGAGGAAGAAGGATCTGCACATGGTGTTTATTGACCTAGAAAAAGCGTATGACAAGGTTCCNTATAAGAACAAAGGTGATATCCAGAGTTGTAACAATTATAGGGGTATCAAATTACTGAGTCATACCATGAAAGTGTGGGAGAGGGTGGTTGAAGCGAGGGTGAGGATGACGGTGTCTGTATCCGACAACCAGTTCGGGTTCATGCCGGGTCGTTCGACTACAGAAGCTATACACCTTGTTAGAAGGTTGGTGGAACTATACAGAGAGAGGAAGAAGGATCTGCACATGGTGTTTATTGACCTAGAAAAAGCGTATGACAAGGTTCCTAGAGAAATTCTCTAGAGATGCCTGGAGGCAAAAAGTGTGTCGGTTTCCTACATTATGGCGATTAAGGACATGTATGATGGGGATAAGACTCGAGTTAGGGCAGTAGGAGGCGACTCTGAGCATTTTCCGGTTGTAATGGGGTTACACCAAGGTTCTGCACTCAGTCCGTTCTTATTCGCCCTGGTGATGGACGCGTTAACAAACCATATTCAAGGGGATGTGCCATGGTGCATGCTATTCGCCGATGACATAGTTCTGATTGATGAGTCGCGAGCCGGTGTTAACGAGAGGCTGGAGGTTTGGAGACAGGATCTTGAGTCTAACGGTTTCAAGCTGAGCAGGACGAAGACAGAATACCTGGAGTGTAAGTTCAGCGCTGAGCCAGGTGAAGTGGGCGTGAATGTGAGTCTTGATTCACAGGTCATCCCGAGTAGAGGCAGCTTCAAGTACCTTGGTTCAGTAATCCAGGGGGGAGGGGAGATCGACGAGGATGTCACACACCGTAGTAGGGTAGGATGGATGAAGTGGAGGATAGAATCTGGAGTCCTGTGTGACAAGAGAGTGCCACATATACTCAAAGGTAAGTTTTATAAAGCGGTGGTTAGATCGGCCATGATGTATGGGGCTGAGTGTTGGCCCGTTAAGAACTCACACATCCATAAGATGAAAGTAGCAGAAATAAGGATGTTGCGGTGGATGTGCGGGCACACTAGGATAGATAAGATTAGGAATGATGATATACGGGAGAAGGTGCATGTGGCTCCCATTGATGACAAGATGCGGGAAGCGAGGCTTAGATAGTTCGGACATGTTCAGAGGAAAAGCCCATATGCTCCGGTACAGAGGTATGAGCGGCTGGTTGCGGAGGGCACGAGAAGAGGTAGAGGGCGGCCTAAAAAGTATTGGGGAGAGGTGATCAGGCAGGATATGGCGA
>AWOL01S0003276.1:107188-189523 GCA_000715115.1 Nicotiana otophora | reverse complement strand
TGGCAATGTTGTGGCTTACTATTTCGCTTTTCAGTGCATGTCCTATTTACTAGCTATCGCTTTTGCTTTGCATCTTTCTTCTAGATTTCATGGTGTTCCTATTTTTTTTATGATTGTTGTGGTGATACTAATATTTACTAATATTGTCTCATTTTGCTTTGTATCTTTCTTCTGGATTTCATGGTGTTCCTATTTATCCTATGATTGTTGTTATGATACTAATATTGTCTCCTTTTTGTCATTTTGTCTTTTTATTTTTTTGAGCTGAGGATCTTTCGGAAACAGCCTCTCTACTCCTTCGGGGTAGGGGTAAGGTCTGCGTACACACTACCCTCCCCAGACCCCATTAGTGAGATTTTACTGGGTTGTTGTTGTTGAGTTCGTAAGGTTATGGGTAATGTTTATCTTCAAATATTTTCGGAACCCACCCGGGCACGTGGTCCCGGGGTTGTCTTCATCGACTTTTCAAGCGAAGTTGAGAATTATTTAAATTAATTAATTATGGGTATTAGAATATATTCTGATTGGGCTGCACATTGTTTGAATAGTTTTGGATCGACGAGCTTTGGTTTGAGGTGTTAGAGTGGCTTTGGAGTCGGTTATGGAACTTTGGAGCGAGGTAAGTCTCTTGTCTAACCTTGTGAGGGGAAAACTACCCCTAGGTGATATTTATTGTTATGTGATACTAGTTGTGGGTTCTACGTACGCACGAGATGACGAGAGCTCGTACATAGCTAAAGCATGTTTATGTCCGGGTAGACTTAAGATCTCATCATGAAATATTTGAATTACTTGAACTCATTCTGCTGGCTTAATTCATTGAAGTTATAATTGAAATTGATTTAGAAGTAAATATATGTACACTAGGCTAAGCCTTAACACTTTGAGTTGTGGGCTAGTTATTTGAAAAATGGTAAAAATTATGTTAAATTAATGTTCATGTGATGTATTGTAAATGCATGTCTCGTAACTCGGAAACTTCCTTCCTTTTCTTGTGGAGCGGGTCGAACGCCTCGACAGTATATAGATGCATCTATGGATCATGCCGCACATCCCTCGGCATTGTACACGTTATTTTGGACCGGGCCGAATGACCTCGGCGATATCATGCGTTATATCGCCAGTAGCCCGAATATGTACGAGCTAGCTTTTCACTGATGTCCGGCAATTTATAGTATTTCTTATTTATTTGGTATTGACACTTGGCATGTTCTGAGATATTAAGGAAGAATACAAGATTTAGAAAATTTATGCTTTAAAGAGAACAAATTGGATTAATTATGGGATTACATATTTACGTCACTATAGATGTACACTTCATATCTGTTATGAATTTATCATACTACTTATTTGGACCTCTAGTAAGTGTCGATGTCGACCTCTCGTCACTACTTCTCGGGGTTTGATGATCACCTTGACGCGTAGGCGCACCTGTTAAGGAGACTTCATGTGAGCTGCATTTCATGCTACGCATCGCAGTCCACCGAGTCTCCATTGTATTATTTATTTTATCATGTCTTATTATATTCGAGACAGATGTTGTATTATTACTATATTCCTTAGAAAATGAAATGCACTTGTGACACTAGTTTTTTGGGGTTTACTACGGGTTGTTCGTTGTAGTAGTTGTGTAAATATTATTATTTACTCTGTAAATTCTATTTTATACTATTCAATTAATGAAAATCATGATTTCAAAATACTAAAATGAGTAATTAAATTGATAAATTACCGTTGGCTTGCCTGACGGCGGTGTTAGACGCCATCACGACCAGAAGCGGATTTTGGGTCGTGGTAATTTTTATTTCTTTTTTATTTTTCTCAAACTTTCATCATTGCAACAAGTATATTGAAACCTCAAAAATTATTTTAATATAGAGTTATCAATTTTTTGAATCAGGTTCTATTATCTAAGATCAATAGTGTCACATAAGAGATTAAATAATTTATGTGAAAAATTATTACAAAATTTATTCTCAAAAAGCTAGAAAAATTTACTTCAAACATAAATATATAGATTTTATTTTTTAAGATAACCACCAAAGTTATTATGCCGCCCGACTTATTGGTCCACCACAATCCTTATTAGTTGGATTTGAATATGTCAATGTCTTTAGATGTCTAGGTCCTTTTTTTTACTCTTCTTGCAAATCTTACAGGGTTGAAACACTAATCTTGTCAGTTACTGTTTTTTTAAGGTAAGAAACATTTATTGATAAACTTTTACTTTTATGCTTTTCTTCCAACGGTAAAAATTTCTAAAAAGAAGAGCAGTAGATATTACTCTTATTGTATTCAAAGAGAAAGATGCTCTTTTATTAGATACAAACAAAGTAAATTATCTGACTCCTATAATGCTTACAAAGTCTATACAAAACATCTGCACATTCTGTGCACATATTCTGCACAATTTGAAAGTTAAAATGATAGTCCACCTTAATATGCTTGTCTTTGAATGATAGACCGAGACATTATTGGCAAGTGTGAAGCTTGACTATCGCGATATAAGGGAACCATGTTTGTGCGACAATATTTTAAAGCTTTTGTTGACTAATGTCTTACCCAAAACCATGTGGTATCCCTTCTAGAAGCCATTAGGCACGTTGCTTCCTTCACAAAATGGAGCAATGCACTTACAACTATAATAACTAGCCACCATTGGTTACTCATTTTCATTTCTCAATCATTAGAAACAAAAAGTCTTTCCACTTTAAGCTTTAATTTCTTCTCTTTCTCGCCTAGCTTCTCCTTATCTCGAGTTTTCATTTATAAATTTTCTTTGTCCTTTATTCTCCTTCCAATCTTGCTGGATTATTGTAATATAATTTTGTCGATTCCTCTATCCTTTAAACATATAGATATGCTTAATTAATCCGGTCACGTTACTGAAATAGTTTTAGAATAGTGTCTAACATAACTTAAGCTTATCCGTGTATCTGCTGATAAATAATATTATTGCAGTATTGTTATTATTTTCATATGTTATTTTACTACAATCTAAGAAACTATGGCAAACAACACTAATATTGAAAATACTATCGATACCACCAATATTGGCGCTACCTCTTCTACTCCAATCCCAGTTGCACTCACCATATGCCAGGTCATTTTCAAATGTGTCAAATATTAAAATTTCCGCCAATAAAAATTTCAAGTTGTTTACCCGAAAAATGGATAGAGTTGAATTTATACGTAGTTCTAAAGATACGTGGTATAAATTAGCACAAATCGAAAAAGTATGTAGAAAAATATCGAATATTGACTATAAAAAAGGAATGAAATACAAATCAAACTGAGTAGAAAACGGTTTATGAACAAGCAAGATGAATCAATGTACAAGGCTTACAAAAGGATAATCTTTATATGAATCTCAATAATCTTTTCAATATGGGAGTGTGTAGATGCCTGCCCTTACAGAAATGATAGTCATTCTTCTTATAGTGAAGAAAATCCTACTTTAGATATACTAAATACATAGTGGGGTGTAACGACCCGGCCAGTCATTTTGAGAGTAATAGCCCCGATCCCTTATTTACTGCTTCTCCCATATCTATTTCTGCTATTATGACTTGCCGGAAGGTTTCATTTTGATTTTTGGAGTGTTTTGGGACACTTAGTCCCTAAATGGAGGTTTAAGCCTTAGGATTTGGACCGTAGTCGGAACTGTATGAAGACGACTCCAAAATGGAATTACGTCAGTTTTGTTAGCTCCGCCAGGTGATTTTGGACTTAGGGGCGTATCCGGATTGTGTTTTGGAGGTCCGTAACTTATTTAAGCTTGAAATGACGAAAGTCGATTTTTTAGAGATTTTGACCGGTAGTGAACCTTTTGATATCGGGGTCGGATTTTGATTCCGGAAGTTGGAGTAGGTCCGTAGTGTTGAATAGGACTCGTGTGCAAACATTTGAGGTCATTCGGATGAGATTTGATATGTTTCGACGTCATTTGTAGAATTTAGAAATTTCAAAGTTCATTAGGTTTTAATCCGTGCATAATCCGTATTTTTGTTATTGTTCGACGTAATTTGAAGACTCGACTAAGTTCGTATGGTGTTTTAGGATTAGTTGGTATGTTTGGTTGAGGTCCCGTGGGCCTCAAGCGTGTTTCGAATGCTCAACGGGTCATTTTCTGACTTAGGGAGTTGGCAGATTTTCTGGTGTTATTGCAGACATTTTTCTTCATCGCGTTCGCGAGAGAGATCTCGCGATCGCATAGGTCATCTGAGAGGTCAGCTAAAAATTTCTCTTCGCGTTCGCGAAGATGAAGACACGATCGCGTAAGATTATCAGACAGTGGACCGCGAACGCGTGGGCTAGGCCGCGTTCACGAAGAATAAGTGAGGCAGTAGTGGAGTTTGAGTGTTACTCTTTGCGGTCGCATGAGGACAATTGCTATCGCGTAGGTGTGAGCAGCTAGTGTATCGCATTCGCGTGAGGTGTTATGCGTTCGCGTGGAGTAAATTTCTGAGGGAGCGAAGTTGTTCTTTGCGATCGCGAGGCTTTTTCCGCGGTCGCAATTAAGGAATCACTGGGCAGTGCTTAAACGTTTCCAAAAACGGGGTTTTTGCTATTTTATCAAAAACTTGAGTTGGGAGCTCGGATTTGGACGAAATTTTGAGGGAGTTTCAGAAATATCGATTGGGTAATGATTCTACACTCCATTTTGGTTATATTTCACTAATCTATCATTAATTTCCTTTTTAATTTCGGATTTTGGGGTTGAAATTGGAGGAAAATGGAAGAACTTCTTCAACAAAGATTTCGAGTTTTGAAAGGGGATTTGTGGTCAAATTTGAGTAATTTTTATATGGTTATACTCGTGAGTGAATGGCTGTTCGTATTTTGTAACTTTTACCCTAATTTCGAGACGTGGACCCCACAGGCGATCTTTGAGTTAATTTCAGAATTTTTGTTAAAGTGTGAATTTTATTAATTAGATGAGTCTATTATGGTTGTATTTCTGATATGTAATTATTTTTGGCTAGATTTGTGCCATTCAGAGCCGGATATTTATGGGAAAGGCATTGTGACCGATTGATTGAGCTTGGTTCGAGGTAAGTGGCTTGCCTAACTTTGTGCGGGGGAAATCCCCTTAAGATTTGGAACTATTGTAATATGTGAGCGCTGTGTACGTGAGGTGACGAGTACGTACACGGGCTACTTATGGAAAACCCCGATTTTTCTTACTGAGCAGCAACCTGTTTTCCTTTTATTTTGAGTTATACCAATTTAATGAGTATTAATCTATTTTCATTCTTAATTGAGTTATACCAATATGTGAAGCTATCCTATTTAGTCTAATACAACATGTCTACGTGTTTTAATTGCTTATGTGAACTCTGTGCAACATGCTTAGTAAATTTCCTACTTCTTCCTTGACCGGTACTTGGTCTAAATCGTAAGATTTTGTGATGTAGTTGTATTTCAATTGTTCGTGCTGCATATTTACTTTAAGACTACAGAACGGTATTCCGGGAGATCCCTTGTACTGCATATTTACTTTGGGACTATGGAAGAGTATTCCGGGAGATCTCCTTGTACTGCATATTTTCTTTGGGACTACAGAACGGTATTTCGGGAGATCCCCTTGTACTGCATATTTACTTTGGGACTATGGAAGAGTATTCCGGGAGATCTCCTTGTACTGCATATTTTCTTTGGGACTACAGAACGGTATTTCGGGAGATCCCCTTGTACTGCATATTTACTTTGGGACTACGGAACGTTATTCTGGGAGATCCCCCTGCCTTGCATATTTACTTTGGGACTACGTAACGGTATTCCGGGAGATCCCTCTGTCTTGTATATTTACTTTGGGACTACGAAACGGTATGCCGGGAGATCTCCCTGCACATTTATGTTTGGGACTACGAGACGGTATCTCGGGAGATTCCCTGTTGTATTTCTGTGTATTGAGCTGTTACCTTCTATAAATTCCTTCTTGTTAAATTTTAGTCTTTATTTTACTGCGATATTTTATTTTTGCCTTGCTTTATTATCATATTCCAGTAAGGCCTGGACCTGACATCGTTACTACTCTACTGAGGTTAGGCTTGGTACTTACTCGGTACCGATTATGGTGTACTCATGCTACTCTTCTGTACATGTTTTGTGTGTAGATCCAAGTAATTCTTATCAGCCCCGCTACTAGCTGAGAGCGCTTACTACTGTACGGAGACTTCAAGGTATATCTGCCGCGTCCGCAGACCTCGGAGTCCCCCTCTATTCCCTCCTATGTCATTTACCTTCCTTACTTCTGTTATTGAGACTCTGGTGTATAGAGATACTAGTTTCCTTCTGTAGCTTGTGACTTACGATGTTTCGGGTTTTGGGATTACTGTATATTTTGAACAGTTAGTTGTTTAATTTATGTTTTAATTTCATTATTCCACAAATGTTATGCTTACCTAGTCATAGAGACTAGGTGCCATCACGACGTCATACAGAGGAAAAATTAGGTCGTGATAAGTTGGTATCAGAGCTCTAGGTTCATAGGTATCATGAGTCACATGCCGATTTATTAGAGTCTCGTGGATCGGTACGGATACGTCTGTACTTATCTTCGGGAGGCTATGGAACTGTTAGGAAAATTTCACTACTTTGATTCCTTGTCGTGCGAAAATTGTTGACTTCAAAAATTCTAAACTTTTGTATCTATTCTCTCACAGATGGTGAGGACACGTACAGGCAGATCAGATGACCAGGCACCCGCACCCACTGCTAGAGCCGTGAGAGGCCGGGGCCGGGGTAGAGGCCGAGGATGTCCACGTGGTGCAGCAAGAGCACCCGCACGATCTGCTATAGAGGTTCCCCCAGTAGCTCCAGTTGGAGGGCAGTCACCTGAGGTACCTGTTTCTGCACCCGCCCTCCAGGAGACTCTAGCCCAGTTTCTGAGCATGTTCAACACCTTAGCTCAGGCTGGATTGATTCCACTTGCTCCTGCCATATCTCAGGCAGGGGGAGGAGCACAGACTCCCATTGCTGGTACTCCAGAGCAGCGGGTTCAGGTCGACCAAGTTCCAGAGATTGTACCAATGCAACTGGCAGCTCCAGCTCAGCCCGAGGTTAGGGCAGCAACTTCTGAGGCGGAGCATCTCAGACTTGAGAGGTACAAGAAGTACCACCCACCTACCTTCAGCGGATTGGCTATAGATGATGCTAAGGGTTTTTTAGATGAGTGTCATCGTATTTTTCGTACTATGGGCGTAGCGGAGATGAGTAGGGTTTCATTTACTATATTCCAGCTTAGAGGAGCAGGATATCAGTGGTGGCATGCTTATGAGTTGAGTAGTTCGGCTGAGGCAGCTTCACTTACATGGACTCAGTTCTCGGACATGTTTTTGAGAAAGTATGTCCCTCAGAGCCTCAAGGACTCATGGTGCGCGAAGTTTGAGCAGCTGCGCCAGGGTGCTATGACTGTGTTAGAGTATGCAGTTCGCTTCAGTGATTTGGCCCGACATGCACCGACCTTGGTTGCCACAGTTCGAGAGAGGGTTCGACGGTTTATTGAGGGACTCCACCCCAGCATCCGGATTAATATGGCCAGGGAGTTGGAGATGGATATTTCTTATTAGCAGGTTGTGAGTATTTCCAGGAGATTGGAGGGCATGCTTGCCTCGGATATAGTGGAGAGGGAGGCCAAGAGGTCTCGAAAGACAGGTTATTATTCTGGAGCTCGTGTCCCAATAGCTCGCTATGGTAGGGGTTATGTGAGTCACCCCATTCATTCAGCTCTTCCAGCCGCCAGTGGTATTACGGTCCCTTCTACGCCCCAGGAGCCTTATTATGCACCGCCAGTATCTAGTGTGCCTCCTGCACGGGGTGTTCCTAGTGGCCAGTCCAGCAGATCTGGCCAGAGCCAGTCACAATAGCCACGCCCTCCCAGAGCTTGTTTTGAGTATGGCGACACTCTCCATATGGTGAGGGATTGCCCCAGATTTAGGAGGGGTGCACCTCCACAGACTTCTCAGCCACAGCGCGCCCCACCGGGTCCTCAGGTCATGATTACAGCACCAGCTGCCACCCTACCTACTTAGCTAGCCCGAGGTAGAGGTTGGGGAGGTAGAGGTCGCCCTAGAGGGGGAGGCTAGGCCAGATATTATGCCCTCTTGTACAGAGGCCGTTGCTTCTGATTATGTCATTACAGGTATTGTTCCAGTCTGTCATAGAGATGTATTAGTATTATTTGACCCAAGCTCTACATATTCCTATGTGTCCTCTTATTTTGCCCCGCATTTGGGCGTATCGCGGGAGTCTTTGAGTTCCCCTATTTATGTTTCTACTCATGTGTGATATTCTCTTATTGTGGACCGCGTGTATCGGTCGTGTTTGATTGCTCTTAGTAGTTTTGAGACTAGAGCCGATTTATTATTACTCAGCATGGTGGACTTTGATATTATTTTGGGCATGGACTAGTTGTCGCCCCATTATGCTATTCTTGATTGTCATGCTAAGACCGTGACGCTGGCTATGCCAGGATTTCCGTGATTAGAGTGGAGAGGTACCTTACAGTATACTCCCAGCAGAGTTATTTCATATCTTAAAGCTCAACGAATGGTTGAGAAGAGGTGTGACGCGTATCTAGCTTATGTGAGAGATGTCAGTATTGATACCCCTACAATTGAGTCAGTTCCAGTAGTGAGGGACTTTCCAGATGTGTTTCCAGCTAATCTTCCGGGCATGCATCCCGACAGAGATATTGATTTTGGCATTGATTTGTTGCCGGGCACTCAACCCATCTCTATTCTTCCATATCGTATGGCTCCTCCTGAATTGAAGGAGTTGAAGGAGCAGTTACATGAATTGATTGATAAGGGCTTCATTCGGCCTAGTGTGTAACCTTGGGGTGCTCTTGTCTTATTTGTGAAGAAGAAGGATGGTTCTATGCGGATGTGTATTGATTACCGCCAGTTGAACAAAGTCACAGTGAAGAACAAGTATCTATTGCCTCGTATTGATGACTTATATGATCAATTGCAAGGTGCCAGAGTGTTTTCCAAGATTTATTTACGTTCCGGCTATCATCAGGTGAAGATTCGGGAGCCAGATATTCCGAAGATTGCCTTCTGGACTCGGTATGGTCACTACGAGTTCCTTGTGATATCTTTTGGGCTGACCAATGCCCCAACAACTTTTATGTACTTGATGCACAGTGTGTTCCGACCTTATCTTGACTTATTCATCATTGTGTTTATTGACGACATTCTGGTATACTCCCGGAGTCGGTAGGATCACGAGCAACACTTGAGGACTGCGCTTCAGACCTTAAGAGAAAATAAGTTATATGCAAAATTTTCAAAGTGTGAGTTTTGGCTAGACTCAGTGGCATTCTTGGGTCATATAGTATTGAGTTAAGGGATCCAGGTGGATCCGAAGAAGATTGAAGCAGTGCAGAGTTGGCCCAGACCATCCTCAGCTACGAAGATCCGGGGTTTTCTTGGTCTGGCGGGGTATTACCGTCGATTTGTAGAGGGTTTCTCATCTATTGCGGCACCTATGACCAGGCTGACCCAGAAGGGTGCTCCGTTCAGGTCGACAGAGGAATGTGAGGAGAGATTTCAGAAGCTCAAGACAACTTTGACTACAACCCTAGTATTGGTATTGCCTATCGGTTCAGGGTCTTATACTGTATATTGTGATGCCTCGCAGATTGGTCTTGGCGCGGTGTTGATGCAGGATGGTAGGGTGATTGCCTACGTGTCCAGACAGCTGAAAGTGCATGAAAAGAACTATCCTGTCCACGACCTTGAGTTAGCAGCTATTGTTCATGCCTTGAAGATTTGGCGGCATTGTTTGTATGGTGTTCCCTGTGAGATTTACACCGATCACCGGAGTTTGCAGCATCTGTTCAAGCAGAAGGATCTTAATGTAAGTCAGAGGAGGTGGTTGGAGCTGCTTAAGGATTATGATATCACCATTTTGTACCACCCCGGGAAGGCCAATATAGTGGCCGATGCTTTGAGTCGCCGGGCAGAGAGTTTGGGGAGCTTAGCATATCTTCCAACAGTAGAGAGGCCCATGGCATTGGATGTTCAGGCCTTAGCCAGCCAGTTTGTGAGATTGGATATTTTTGAGCCGAGTCGAGTACTAACTTGTGTGGTCTCTCGGTCTTCTCTTTATGATCGTATCAGGGAGCGTCAGTATGATGACCCCCATCTGCTTGTCCTTAAGGACACGGTCCAGCACAGTGATGCTAAGGAGGTTACTATTGGAGATGATGGTGCATTGAGGATGCATGGCAGGCTATGTGTGCCCAATGTAGATGGTTTGCGTGAGTTGATTCTCCAGTAGGCTCACAGTTTGCGGTACTCTATTCATCTGGGTGCCGCAAAGATGTATCAGGACTTGAAATAACATTTCTGGTGGAGGAGGATGAAGAAGGACATAGTAGAGTATGTGGCCCGATGTCTAAATTGCCAGTAGGTGAAGTATGAGCATCATCGGCCAGGTGGGTTACTTCAGAAGTTGGAGATTCCGGAATGGAAATGGGAGCAGATCACTTTGAATTTTGTTGTTGGACTCCCACGGACTCAGTGGAGGTTTGATGCAGTTTGGGTGATTGTGGATAGGCTGACCAAGTCGTCTCTTTTATTCCTGTGATGACTTACCTATTCTTCTGAGCAGCTAGCTCGAATCTACATCCGTGAGATCATCAGGCTTCATGGTGTACCAGTATCTATCATCTCTGACCGGGGTACGCAGTTTACATCACGGTTTTGGAGAGCTCTACAACATGAGTTGGGTACTCGGGTTGAGTTGAGTACATCATTTCACCCTCAGACGGACGGACAGTCCGAGCGCACAATTCAGATACTGGAGGATATGCTCTGTGCTTGCATGATAGATTTTGGGGGTGATTGGGACCAATTCTTGCCACTTGTGGAGTTTGCTTACAACAACAGTTATCAGTCCAGCATTCATATGGTTCCATATGAGGCTCTGTATGGTAGGCGGTGTCGGTCTCCAGTGGGTTGGTTCGAGTCGGGCGAGGCCAGATTATTGGGTATGGACTTGGTTCAGGATGCCTTGGAAAAGGTTAAGGTGATTCAGGATAGACTTCGCACAGCCCAGTCCAGAAAGAAGATTTACGCGGATCGAAAGGTTCGCGATATTGCATTCATGGTTGGAGAGCGGGTCTTGCTCCGGTTTTCGCCTATGAAGGGCGTTATGAGATTCGAAAAGAAGGGCAAGCTGAGCCCAAGGTTCATTGGTCCTTTTGAGGTGTTGCGGCTTGTTGGGGAGGTTGCTTATGAGCTTGCCTTTCCTCCCAGCCTAGCAGGAGTTGATCCGGTGTTTCATGTTTCGATTCTCCGGAAGTATCACGGTGTTCCGGCTTATGTATTGGATTTCAGCTCAGTCCAATTGGACAAGGATCTATCTTTTTTTGAAAGGTCATTGGCTATTTTAGACAAGCAGGTCAGAAAGCTAAGGTCAAAGAACATTGGTTCCGTGAAGGTTCAGTGGATGGGACAGCCGGTCGAGGAGGCGACTTGGGAGACCGAGCAGGATATGCGCAGCCGTTATCCTCATCTTTTCATCACTTCAGGTATGTCTCTATGCTCGTTCGAGGACGAACGATTGTTTTAAGAGGGGGAGGATGTAATGACCCGGCCGGTCGTTTTGAGAGTAATAGCCCCGATCCCCTATTTACTGCTTCTCCCATATCTATTTCTGCTATTGTGACTTGCCGGGAGGTTTCGTTTTGTTTTTTGGAGTGTTTTGGGACACTTAGTCTCTAAATGGAGGTTTAAGCCTCAGGATTTGGACCGTAGTTGGAACTGTGTGAAGAAGACTCCGGAATGGAATTACATCGGTTCCGTTAGCTCTGTTAGGTAATTTTGGACTTAGGGGTGTGTCCGGATTGTGTTTTGAAGGTCCATAGCTTATTTAGGCTTGAAATGGCGAAAGTCGAATTGTTGGAGATTTTGACCGGTAGTGGACTTTTTGATATCGGGGTTGGATTCTGATTTCGGAAGTTGGAGTAGGTACGTAGTGTTGAATAGGACTTGTGTGCAAAATTTGAGGTCATTCAGATGAGATTTGTTATGTTTCGACGTCGTTTGTAGAATTTATAAATTTCAAAGTTCATTGGGCTTGAATCCGTGCATAATCCGTGTTTTTGATGTTGTTCGACGTGATTTAAAGGCTCGACTAAGTTTGTATGGTGTTTTAGGATTAGTTGGTATATTTGGTTGAGGTCCCGGGGGCCTCGAGCGTGTTTCGGATGCTCAACGGGTCATTTTGACTTAAGGAGTTGGCAGATTTTCTGGTGTTATTGCAGACATTTTTCTTCATGGTGTTCGCGAGGGAGATCTCGCGACCGCGTAGGTCATCTGAGAAGTCAGCTAAAAATTATTCTTCGCATTCGCGAAGAGGAAGACGCGATCGCGTAAGGTTATCAGGCAGTGCACAACGAACGCGTGGGCTGGGCCGCGTTCGCGAAGAAGAAGTGAGGCAACAGGTGAGTTTGAGTGTTACTCTTCGCGGTCGCATGAGGACAATTGCATTCGCGTAGGTGTGAGCAGCTAGTGCATCACGCTCGCGTGAGGCGTTAAGCGTTCGCGTGGAGTAAATTTCTGAAGGAGCGAAGTTGTTCTTTGCAATTGCGAGGCTTTTTCCATGATCGCGATTAAGGAATTACTGGGCAGTGCTTAAACATTTCCAAAACCTTGAGTTGGGAGCTCGGATTCGGACAAGATTTTGAGGGAGTTTCACAGATATCGATTGGGTAATGATTCTACACTCCATTTTGGTTATATTCCAATAATCTATCATTAATTTCCTTTTTAATTTCGGATTTTGGGGTTGAAATTGGGAGAAAAATGGAAGAACTTCTTCAACAAAAATTTCGAGTTTTGAAAGGGGATTTGTGGTCGGATTTGAGTAATTTTTATATGGTTATACTCGTGAATGAAAGTGTGTTCGTATTTTGTGACTTTTATCCAATTTCGAGACGTGGACCCCACCGACGATCTTTGAGTTAATTTTGGAGTTTTTGTTAAAGTATGGATTTTATTAATTAGATGAGTCTATTATGGTTGTATTTATGATATTTAATTGCTTTTGGCTAGATTTGTGCCATTAAGAGACGGAAATTCGTGGGAAAGGCATTGTGACCGATTGATTGAACTTGGTTCGAGGTAAGTGGATTGTCTAACTTTGTGTGGGGGAAATCCCCTTAAGATTTGAAACTATTGTGATACGTGAGCGCCGTGTACGTGAGGTGACGAGTACGTACACGGTCTAGTGTTGGAAAAACCCGATTTTCCTACTGAGCAGCAATCTGTTTTTCTTTTATTTTGAGTTATACCATTTTAATGAGTATTAATCTATTTTCATTCTTAATTGAGTTATTCCAATATGTGAAGCTATCATGTTTAGTTTAATACAGCATGTCTACGTGTCTTAATTGCTTATGTGAACTCTGTGCATCATGCTTAGTGAATTTCCTACTTCTTCCTTGACCGGTACTTAGTCTAAATCGTAAGATTTCTTGATGTAGTTATATTTCTATTGTTCGCGCTGCATATTTACTTTGTGACTATAGAACGGTATTCCGGGAGATCCCCCTATACTGTATATTTATTTTGGGACTACGGAACGGTATTCCGAGATATCCCCCTGTACTGCATATTGTTTTTGAGACTACAGAACGGTATTCCGGGAGATTCTACTGTACTGCATATTTACTTTGGGACTATGGAACGGTATTCCGGGAGATCCCTCTGTCTTGCATATTTACTTTGGGACTACGGAACGGTATCCCGGAAGATCTCCCTGCACATTTATAATTGGGACTACGAGACGGTATCTCGGGAGATTCCCTGTTGTATTTCTGTGTATTGAGCTGTTACCTTCTATAAATTCCTTCTTGTTAAATTTCAGTCTTTATTTTACTGCGATATTTTATTTTTGCCTTGCTTTATTATCATATTCCAGTAGGCCCTGGACCTGACCTCGTCACTACTCTACCGAGGTTAGGCTTGGCACTTACTGGGGTACCGATTGTGGTGTACTCATGCTACTCTTCTGCACATATTTTGTGTGCAGATCCAGGTACTTCTTATCAGCCCCGCTACTAGTTGAGAAGGCTTGCTACTGTACGGAGACTTCAAGGTATATCTGCCACATCCGCAGACCTCGGAGTCCCCCTCTATTCCCTCATATGTCATTTACCTTCCTTACTTCTGTTGTTAGACTCTGGTGTATAGAGATACTAGTTTCCTTCTGTAGCTTGTGACTTACGATGTTTCGGGTTTTAGAATTACTGTGTATTTTGAACAGTTAGTTGTTTAATTTATATTTTTATTTTATTATTCTGCAAATGTTAGGCTTACCAAGTCATAGAGACTAGGTGCCATCATGACGTCATACGGAGGAAAAATTGGGTCGTGACATGAGGATCCTATGATAGATTAGTTAATTGGCTTTTTCTTAATTTCCGTCGAGATTCTCTCCCTTAGTGCGACCGTAACAGCTCTTGTCTCTTAGCTCGATCTTGATCGGACTTGGTATTGGTCGATCTTCAGATTTAGAGATCGATATTCGCTCGAGCTCAATATTGACTCGGGGCCCGGTATTGACTCGGTCTCGGTATTGGTCGGTCTCTGGATCTTGAACTCGATAACACCACTTTACATCGTAGTTCGATTTGGACCCGAGCTTGATAGTGACTTCGAGCTCGGTATCCTGGCTCCAGATCTCATCTCGATATTATGAAGAGACCTTCAGTCCGTTACGTTCCAATCTTGACTAATCATACGAAGGTAGAAATCGATTTTGACCGTATATACAAGCATTGGCAAGAACGTATTTTCTGACTGCTTGATATCTATGGTGTTGCACATGCACTTCTGTATCCATAACCTAGTGCAGGCGTTGATAATAAAATAGTAAAATCATGGCAACACGCCAATAATGTATGTCGTCATACTATATTACAAACTATTTCTAACAAACTGTTTGATGTGTATTGTAGTTATAAGGAAGCAACTGCTTTCTGGGAAGTCCTAATTAGAAATTTCACTGCTGAAAATGCTACAAAACAAAAATTTGTAGTAGAAAATTTTTATCTGTGGCAGATGACAGATGATAAAGAGATGAATGTGCAAATCAACGAATATATATAAAAAATTGCTAGAAGAGTTGAAGGCCAGGGGATGTCATTACGAGAAAAGTTTGTTGCTGGAGTGCCAATTGAGAAGCTGCCCGACTCATGGGGTGACTACAAGAATAACCTAAAACACAAACAGAAAAGTTTCACCATTGAAGAAATTGTGACCCACATCCTAATTGAAGATTCAAACGGAAAAGAACCTGCCAAAGCTAGGATGACAACTCTCAAAACAAACTTAGTACAAAGTAGCAACAGAAATCGCAAAAGGTATGAGAATAAGTCTCAAGGTTACAAGCCCAAAAATCCTAACCTTAAGAGAAAAAAAGGCTCTTGTTTTATTTTTGGAACACCAGGTCATCATGCCTCATAGTGCAAGTACAAAGCAGAAAATGGCAAAGGAAAAACTAAATACTCCTAAGGCTAACTTAGCTGAAGGAGCTGATATTATTGTGGCTGTCATTTCTCAAGTAAATATTGTAACACATGCAAAAGAATGTGTAGTAGATTCTGGGGCTACTGGGTATATTTGTACAAATCGAGAAGCATTTTCTTCTTATCCTATTAGGTTTGAGTTCGGCCGAACCTAATCACTTTTACTTAAATATTATATTTATATTAAAAAATTTATTAAATATAAATAAATACTTAATTGTGAACCAAGTAACAAAGACGAGCTACGAGCTTTATGACAAATTCAGAACTTATAAACTTTAAATTCGAGCTCCGTCTATTTGGTCATAGTGATGTCCCCACGGATATGAGTAGATGGAGATAAAGCATTACAAAACATTGAGGAGCCCAAAACTATAACTAAGTTATTACACAAGCTTTCCGTACTAGTCTTCTTTTCTTGCGAAAAGGGAATTAAATTAAAACGAATTTAATACAAACTAACTGAATTACTTGGAAATATCAATAGATAAATATATTAATGAGTACTCCAGCGGTATATTTTATTTCCTTCATACTAATTATCCATTGTCCTTGCCTTATTTGTCCTTTAATTAAGGGTCTAAATTAGGAAATTCTAGACTTCTGAATTACCATTAGTACCAAACCCCGGAGTAGGAGTTTGCTACTGATGCTTTTAACTTTGCTGCATATTTTTGATGTATAGCTTGAATTCTTAAAATGGCTTGATTTAGATTTAGCTTCGAAAGTTGTGTTTTTCTCATGAATTTATTGGAGGATTTGAAATTTTCATTTCATTTTTTTACTTTTTTATTTTCCACCCGATGTTCGGTACTCGCATTAGAGCCGACTAAGTCCGCATTTAGTCCAGAAAGTCCCACATTGGGAGTAAAGTACTCCCTAACAAAGACGACTCTATATCCGAAGGTCGAATATGAGACTTCTCCTATGATTACAGATAAAAAAATATTTATCGCTCCGTCACAATTCTTATTGTTCGGATTTGAAGATGTCAATGTCTTTAGATGTATAGGTCCTTTTTTACTCTTCTTGAAAATCTTACAGGGTTGAAACACTGATCTTGTCAGTTACTGTTTTTTAAGGAAAGAAACATTTATTGATCTTCTTTTACTTTTATGCTTTTCTTCCAATAGTAAAATAAACTAAAAAGAAGATATTATTTGACTCCTATAATGCTACAAAGTCTATACACAAAATCTGCACATTCTATGCACATAATATGCACAATTCAAAAGTCAAAATGATAGTTCACCTCAATTAGATTTACATACATTGCAACACACCAAGACAATCTATCTGTGTTGAAGACATAATTAAGTAAGTAAACGTGTGTTATTTCTAACAGCTTAAACTTTTAGATTAGATGGTCACACACTTCAACATGGTAGCAGAACAGACAGAGGTCTCAGGTTCCGAGTTCCACCACCACCCAATATCAAAAAAAAATTCACCTGTTTGGCTCATGAAAAAGAATCAAGCCCGCACGTGAGGGGTCATATTGGAGAAATAATTAAATAAATAAAAGTATGTTATCTCTAACAACTTAAGTTTTTAGATGAGATGGTCTCACCCTTTTAATATATTGGAACAAGAAAACATCTTAAGGGAGGCTAATCAAGGGCGAAGCTACGTTGGGTTAAGGGTGGTCAATTGATCACTCTTAGTCAAAAAATTATATTGTGTATATAAGTAAAATATTAGGTTTTATAGGTATATAACATATATTAAACAACCTTTGCTGGGAATTCTTTTTCTCTTCTTTCAAGTTTGAACACCATTTAAAAAATTTCTAATTTCGTCACTGAGGCTAATAATAGGTAAAAAAGCCAATTGAGATAAGAAGATTCATATGACCGGACAATTACGTAGAAAAGGAAAGAATAACAATAAAATGGAAAGACAACAAGTTAAAGCAGTTAATAGTGGTGATATAATTATTTCTCTGAGCTGATAATTACATATTAATATTACATATGTTTAAGTTAGTTCCAACCATATGAATATTAATGCTTAGAGAAAAGTTAAAGCAGTTAATAGTGGTGATATTACATATGAATATTACATATGGTTACTGAATGAATATTACATATGTTAATTCTAGTGCGCAGAGGAGCAAAGCTAGTTCCCCATTAGAGTAAATTGGCGCATAAAAAGAAAATTGCAACCATTTTTGTTTGCCTACTTTTTTGTTTTGTAACGAAGGTTCGATAGAATGGAGTATTTCACAAAATTCAAATAAAGCAATAAAAATTGCTAGGGAACATTTTTTGTATTATGAAAATTTTATCATAAACTAACTAACTTTATGTTGTGCATCAATAAAAAAGAAGGAATGGATATCACGTATTGGTTCCCTAAAGATTTTTGTCAAACCTAATAAAGACCGTAACAAACAGGGCAAAATAGAGTTGAATATTTAGCCTAGTTAGTTTGGAATTGAGGCTTGACAAAAGGATTTAAGTTCGGAGCAAAAATCACATTTATCCATCCGGTGAAAACTAATAATAACGGTATCCACAAAATAAAGTAAAAATGACATCAGGCGGCTATTTTTAAGCATAGTGTTTAAAATATATTCGCAGTTTACAATGTATTTCAAAATTAACTAATTTCGCTCAAACTTCAGGACACGACGTCCTAAAGTTTAAACCTCAAAATTAAAACTTCGTGACACCGTATTCTAAAGTTCGAAAATTGTGTCCTGTAGTTGGAATATGTCCTGAACTTTGAATTAATAGTTCAGAAATCCAGGACACTTAGTCCTGAATTTGAAATTAGCAGCTCAAAAATTCAGGATACTAAGTCTTGAATTTCCAAATTTAGGATACTTAGTCCTGAAGTCTTAGAGTTTAAACCTCAAAATTCAAATTTCAGGACATCGTGTCCTAAAGTTCGAAAATTGTTTCCAGAAGTTCGAATCTTATGTCCTGAATTTTAAATAAGTAATTCAGAAATTCAAGGTACTAATAGCCTGTTTGGCCAAGCCGGAGAAATCATCTTATTTTGAGAAGTATTTTTTTCAAAAGTGCTTTTGAAAAAAGTACTTTTGAAGAGAAGCAATTTGTGTTTAGCTAATCACTCTGAAAAGTAATTTTGAGCAATAATTTGTGTTTGGCCAAACTTTTCAGAAAGTGCTTTTAAGTATCAAATTACGAATAAGGACATGAATAGATTTACTTAATAGTTAATATTTTAAGTAAATAAATAATCTAAAAAATTTGTTATTACAGGCAATAATTAAATCTTTTCATTTTATTTAAGTAAAATATGAAAATAAAATTTAAAAGTACTTAATTCTTTTAATATAAGTTAAATATATTAAAAATAATTCAACAAATATAAAATCATTCACCCCTAAAGTCACTATATATTAGAAAGTTAACCTAAAAATAATAAAAAATATTTATACATTAATATCCTAAGTATTAGGTTTAACGGTTATTTTGGTATATACTATATTTTATTAAGGGTATTCTTGGTAAGAAAAAAAAGTCAAAACTGCTTCTGCTTCTGCTTCTGGGAAGAAGCTACTTTTTTCTGCTTCTCAGAAACTGCTTCTACTTCTTCCCAAAAGCATTTTTTTTTACCCAAAAAAACTTGGCCAAACACCTCAAGTTAGGAAAAAAAAGAAGTGTTTTAAAAAAAAAAGAAGCAATTTTGGCCTCGTTAGAAGCTTGGCCAAACAGGCTATAAGAGTCTTGAAGTTTCAAATTCAAGATACTTAGCTCGGAAGTTTGGGTGAACTGACTAATCTTTAAATACATTATAAATTTTGAATATATTTTAAATAGCGGGTTTAAAAGTGACTATTGTTGCACGTCGCTTCAAAATAAACCATACAATTCATAACCCAAAACCAATCGCAACGGACAACAATTGTTAGCGCATAAAACCTAGCAGGAGACTGCGACTCCTGGAACACAAACTACAACAGCCGATAGCCCAAACTCTTACAGCCGCCTAACCTTCTTTTCCACTTATAATTAATAGTCAAAAAATTTCAAACCCTACAAAACCCCCAAAAATTCTTGAAACCCAGTGAAATACCCCATTGAAACTCACCCTCTTAGTATCCAAAAATCCGTCATCCAACCATCTTCTCCGCAACCATCAAGCTCCTTCCTATTACACTATAAATAATAATTTCCTTTTTATCTTTTACAAACAACTTGAAATTTTCATTGATCCAATCTAAAAAAAAAGTATGATATTGCGTAAGCAAAAATATTTATGATATAAGAAGAAGAAGAAGAACAAGTTGATGTATACATTATACCCTTAGTATACACATTACCTTAATGTAAACTGTATATATACTTTTTATATATCGTAGAACAATATATATACATTTTATACAATAATTTTAGGATAGCATATATACTTCAGACACACAAAAACACTAGGGATATACTAATGAAACATTAGAGATAAAAAAATGCAAAATACATAGTATATATAAAATTTATACATTCTATAATAGTGTATATGTATATTTTTTATACACTGTATGGCAGTCTATATAAAAATTTTATAAGTACATTATTATTCAGAATGTAATGCATATACATATAATAATGTATATACAACTTTTATATATTGTGCGTATAAAACTTTTATATGAAATTACTTGTATCTTTTATCTTTAAAAGCTCAACCCACCACTGTATATGGAAAAATGCGACATGACACGTGGTCGCTTAAAGGAAGGACACGTGGAACACAAGATGGGGGTGGCCACCGAACATAGGTGTTCCGCTTGTTACTGGAAGGAATGACGATCATAAATGGAGTATTAAATGCTTTGCGCCCGGTAACATTTAATATATAATATTTTGCAGCATTAAGGATGATGATCTGTTACAAGGAATTTAGCATTTATGCCCAATGTTACATCTTCATCAATGGCCCTCATAATTGACATTAATGAAGGGCATGATCTTAGGACTTCCTCACCTATACATAGCTATAAATAGGAAGTTCAATTATCATTGCAGGAAAAATTTTCTGGCTAACTTACACTACATTCAATATAACATTTTTAATACAAGTTTACTTTCTTATTTTTGATCTTATCATTATTGTGTCTGGAAACCCTGTTCCCCGACTCATCAGCTCTACCGTTTTATCTATATTCTAAGGCTAAGTATTTTATATTTCATCAGTTATTTCATTACTTTTTCAATCAAATTAATTCACTTGTCTAGAAACCACGAACAAATTCAACTGTACTATTTTTTGGGTAAACAACCACCAATACCCACTTCAAAAGATCTTTAGTTATAAAACACCATAAGGACCCAAAAAAGAAGAAGGAAAAGAAGATGATAAAGAAGTAGTCACATGCACACACAAAAAAAAGAGTAAATATTTGTACAGAAAAAATAAAAATTTAATAAAAAAAACTTCCGAATTCAGTGTTGATGAAGTTGCTGACCATCGCCTTTAATGGTAGAGAACGGCAGTGCGTGCGGCAGATAGAGGTCGGCGAAGCAGAGGCAGAGTTAGCTGAGTGAAGAAGATAGAGCAAAAGAGAAAGAGGATGGAAATGAAAGTGGTCGTAGGAAGGAAAATCAGTGCATTTTATAGAATGAAAGAAAGAGAACGAGGATGAAAATAAAGATCATTTTATAGAATGAAAGAAAGAGAATGAGGATGAAAATAAAGATGATCTTGGGAAGGAAAGTGCATTGGAAAAAGTGGCTTCAACTTGTTAATAAATTGGACCTAGAAGCTATATATTTCGGGTCAATTGGAAAAACCTAGGCTAGTAATTTATTGAGTGAATTTTCATAAACTACTATAGTTACTAAGTTATTTGTATTCAAACGCGTAACGAATATAGCTTGTGTAAATTGTATTCGTTTGCGCAACGAATACTATGCGTATCAACTTGTAACTAATGCGAAATACAAGGGCGTATATAAAGGATATAATTTATATCAACTGTATATATGGGTTTATACAAAAGGATACAATATGTATCGACTTTATTAAAGGTTGTCCAAAGAGGACTAAGAGACAGTCTAAGCGCATATGGCACAAAAAATAAATTCATAAAGAGCATACCGCGAGTAGGAAGTGGAATTAATACAATGGATTCAAAAGCATCAAACCTCTCTTGTTCGAAAGAATTGAAACACATCGAAGATGGAGTACTTGGGATCAGCAGAATTCTAAAACTACGGAACCAACTGGTTTCACACCGGGAGAACAAGATCCGGAGCAAGCTTTTCCAATCTGTCTAGCTTCGATGTGTTCTTTGCTTAATTAAAGGGCATCCACGTGTATCGATTATATTTGTTCGCGCAATGAATACCACTAACATGAAATACAGAAAAATAAAATGTTCTTATTGATATTCGAACTCAAAACCTTCACTAGCTAAGTAGACGCTCTAACCAATTGAGTTACAAGAGCTTGTTGATCTCTTGTTTCAGTTCGAAACAGTTAATCTCTTATTTCATGAATTTGTTATAAAACTCAAATATAGCTATGAATGATAAATTTGCTGAAAGTATAGCTACGAATTTAAATACAGTATAAATATTTGATGTGTCGCGTAATTTTTTCTAATTTATTTTGGTAGCCACACAATGTTAATTTCTCTTTAAATTTTGTACTCCGATGGCGTTAGAATTTTTAAATTATCAATGCAATTTTACTGATTCTAGCAAATTATCACTCTATTTTTAGGTTATCATATTAGACTTGATATAAAAAATTACATATAGTTTAGATAAACTTTATCATATAGTGTAAAAAATTAATTATATTGTCGGTGCATAAAATTTAAACTTCTAACAAAAACAACAATAGCAACTAAAGGAAACCCCACAAAGTAAGTACCTGTTGCGTAGGGCAGGGCATATTTCAAGTAACACCAATAGCCCGAATGAAAAAAGCTATTGAGTTATTGGTATCGGATTGGTTTGAGTTATCTGGTCGAGTCTCAATTTTTCCAAATTTATAAATGATTTAATCAATAACCCAATAAGCTTTTCTTTCAATAATAATATCCAACCAAACTACACTATCTAACCTAAGTCCTAACTACACATAACATCCAACCAAAATGCCAAAATAACCAACTAAACTTAATCAATATCAAACTAAAACTAAGATATCCAAAAATACAAGTTCAAACATCCACTAAGTTAAATAATCTAACGCAAGTTAAGAATGCGTCTCTAGTACTCCTCATCAGCTCCATCACTAGGAGAAAGGAGAGCTGACACTAGAGCGCTTCTAAATCACAGTCCTGCCTTAAGCCTCTCCTCGGCCTCCTGAGCAATAGGGGCGAATTTATAGACAAAATTATGGGACATGTGCGGGGGCGGCTCTAGGGCATTTGAGGCCTAAGGTCAAAGTCAAATGTGAGGCCTAAGTATTTAATTTTTTTTTAAAAAAATTAAATGATATGTATGGAATAAAATTAATGAAATACTATATACCAAATAAAAACAATACTAGAAAGATATTACTCAATTATTGATTCAAGAAGTTTGAAGAATGAAGACTTTGAGTTCAAAATATCTAGTTGTTGCTTGTTTACTTCAAAATTCTTGATGTAAATCTTGAAAACTATACTATATTTTTTATAAAGTAATAAAAGTATAGAACTATTGGAATTTTAAAAATATTATTGAACACTTCAGCTAATAAATTTTTAGAGAAACAAAGTGAAAAATAAAATTTTGGAGAAAGAAAAAAATATTGGAGAAAGAATTCAAGAAGGTGAGCAAGAATAAAGAGAAAGGATGAAAATATGTAGGTTCTAGAATACGAAAAGTAAGATTGAAACATTGGAAAATGAGTAAAAAATAGAATTATTAAATCAACTCAAATTGAAAATTATTTTTTAAGTAAGTCAAATTTTACTTTATTTACTCTAAATGATTTTCTTTCCATTTATATGAAAAACACAAAAGTACCACTACATATTACTTTTTAAAATACCTATAAAATATATATTATTTCTAAAAAATGGGGGCCATCAAAATTGGGGGCCTAAGGCACATGCCTTACCCACCATACTGTTAGAGTCGGCCTTGGACATGTGAACCCATAGTCTCTTCATAAAATTAGATATTTTCTATACATATTTTCTTTAATTGGTATAATATTAACGGTTGGTACCCATACTCCAAGAAAGTTGAATAGTGCACTTTGTTGAAGGTTAAGCTCTTTATCGAGAGGAATAGGGATCAATTCCCATTTAGTACAATTTTTTCTCTTTTTTTGGTAGTGCACTCATGCACTAGAATTTCTAGATCTGCTGAACAGCATGTTCCCTTGCAAGTGATGTAGTAAGCTCAGCCACCCTCCGCTCCATATCCGTCAATGCCTCCCAATTAAGCTGCTCGGCCTGTGAGAAAGTCCCTATATCAACCAATCCAGACTGGTGGCGATGAAATGATCGCTCTGAGCCAAGGCTGTATGCTCTCCCTTATGTACGCCGCCAACCACCTCCAACCAAAATTTTGCAGTGTCAACATCTGATGGCTGGGTTGGCTAATCTGAGTATATATAAAAGGGTTTTTGGAGCTCAAAATGGTGGCAGCTGGTGGAGACTGTGGACATTTGTAATGTTAAAATTTGCATGATATAACGCAAGTGGTGGCTGGCTGAATAGTCAGCCTTCTTGTAAAAGTATTGAGTTATGAGAATTGTTGATTACTGATTTTTAAGGAAAGAAACATTTATTGATCTTCTTTTACTTTTATACTTTTCTTCCAACAGTAAAAAAAAATCTAAAAAGAAGAGCAGTAAATATTATTCCTATTGTATTCAAAGAGAAAGATGCTTTTTATTAGATACAAAGTACACTATTTGACTCCTATAATGCTACAATGTCTATACACACAATCTGCACATTCTGTGCACATAATCTGCACAATTCAAAAGTCAAAATGATAGTTCACCTCAATTTGAATTACATACATTGCAACACACCAGACAGTCTATTGTGTTAGAGACATAATTAATAAATAAAATTGTGTCTTTTCTGACAGTTTAAACTTTTAGATGAGATGGTCACACACACTTCAACATGGTAGCAGAGCAGGCAGAGGTCTCGGGTTCAATCCCACCGTCACCCAATATCAAAAAGTATTTTCACGTGCTTGGCTCATCAAAAAGAATCGAGCCCGCAAGTGAGGGATCGTATTGGAGACATAATTAAGTAAATAAAAGTGTGTTCTCTCTAACAACTTAAGTTTTTAGATTAGATGTTCTCGTCCTTCGACAAATTGGAACAAGAAAACATCTTAAGGGAGGCTAATAATATGAAAAAAGCCAATTGATATTGGAAGATTTATATGACCAGACAATTAAGAGAGAAGGAAAAGAATAACAAGAAAATGGAAAGACAACAAATTAAAGCAATTAATAGTGGTGATAAATTTATTCCTCTGAGCTGAAATCTAAAAGCCATTGCTACCCTTTCATTATAGAAATCATGGCACAAAATCTCAGTAGCCTGAGCTATCTAGCAATGGTGCATTAGTAAAACTTAACAAAGATACAAAAGGAGAGATTGACGTATCGATGTCTTTAAATAAAAAAGGAATGAATATTACATATGTTCATTCTAGTAGGGTATTTATCGGGCGGATATTTACGTTGACGATTTGGCTTATCAGTTATCGTTTACAAATATAGTAATCCGCTAGCCGTCCAATACGATATCGGATGGATTGACCTTGATTTTCCACTTCAGCTAACAAAATTTAAGGTGATCTGTAGTCGGATTCTTCTTCAATTTAGCTTAAGAATGTTGTTCTGCTTCTAACTTATCTAATCACTTAAATACCACTTCCATAGGAAAATCAAACAAATCCAATCATACATACGAGATTGGGAGAAATTTTAGTTAAGGATTTAGATGATAGAGAAGAGAAAAGAGACGAACTAAGATTTGATAAATTAGGGATTTAAGATTTCAAATATTAATTTATATACATTGGGGTGAAAGTGTAAATAAAAAATTCTTAGCGGGTTAACGGTTTATCCGATAAGGAAATTGAGTAATCCGCCCCCAAACCGTTAAGCCGTTAATTATAAAATTTTAATTTGTTCACCAATCATTATCCCGATAACCCCATACCAATAAGCCAATAAGATATTTTTATGGTTCGGTTAGCGGTTACAATTCGATTTTGAACGGCCATAAATTCTAGTGCGAAGAGGAGCAAAGCTAATTCCCTTTAGAGTAAATTGGCACAAAATAAAGAAAGTTGCAACCATTTTTGTTTGCCTACTTTTTTGTTTTGTAACGAAAGATCGATAGAATGGAGTATTTCACGAAATTCAAATAAAGCAATAAAAATTGCTATCATTTTCTAGGGAACTTTTTTTGTATTATGAAAATTTTATCATAACCAATAAAAAGGAAGGAATGGATATCACATATTGGGTCCCTAAAGATTTTCGTCAAAGCTAATAAAGACAGTAACAAACATGGCAAAGTAGAGTTGAATATTGAGCTTAGTTAGTTTGAAATTGAAGTGTAACGAAAGGATTTAAGCTCTGGGCAAAAATCATATTTAACTACCCGCTGAAGCTATTAACAACCGGTAATCACAAAATAAAACATAGCCCAAAATCAATTATAACGGCTAACAACTGAAATCTAGTGAGAGGTTGCGACTCCTCAATGCAAATTACAATAGCCACTAGCCCAATTGGTGACAATCGCCTAACCTTGTTTTTCACTTATAATTTATAGTCAGAAAATTTCAAACCTCGCCAAATACCCTCAAAATCCTTTAAACCTAGTAAAATCCCTCGTCGAAACTCACCTTTTCAGTCCCAAAAATTCATCAACCAACCATCTTCTTCGCAACCACCAAGCTCCTTCTTATTACACGACAAATTATAATCCTTTTTTTTATCTTTTACGAAGAGCCTGAAATTTTCATTGATCTAATCTAAAAACAAGCATGATATTGCATACGCAAAAATATTCATGATAGAAGAAGAAGAAGAAGAAGAAGAAGAAGAAGAAGAAGAAGAAGAAGAATTATATATTATACATGCAGTATACACATTATACATCCACTTTTTATATATCGTAGAATAATATATACATTTTTTATACATCGTAAAACAGTATATATACTTTGGATATACAAACATGCTCGATATACACTAATGATACATTAGAGATACACTAAAAACGCAATATACATTGTATATATAATTTTATAAACTGTATAATAGTGTATATATAATTGAAACAATATATAAATATTTTTATAAGCATATTATTATACAACATGCAATGTATGTACATATAATAGTGTATATATAACTTTTATACATTGTGCATGGTAGATAAAGCTCAAGATCATCTTCCACTATAAAAGCAATCAACAAAATCAAGAATTTCATGCAAAATATTAAGCTTAAAAATAAAGTTAAGGACAATAGTGATCCAATAGGTGGACGGAAGGCATATTCAAGTCATTTCTAATACGTTGAAATTATTTTTGGCCCTTTTTGAAAAGTTTAATAGGAAATTACACTGTTAATATAAAAATGCATTCTTTATATTACGAGTGTATACAACTTAAAAATGTAATACACCAATTGAAAGAAGTTAGTTCCTCAGGGGATGCAATGTAACACTAAACAAATCTCATATTTTCAAATCATGAAAGATATTTTGAACTATTATATTAATATTTTATAAAAATAGGAAATAAAAGCTTCTAGAGTAGTCTAAAGTGGGAAGTATATTGCACATGATAATCTAACAAAATTCTATTTTTTTATACATATTTTGTAATCAAATAAGTCAAAAGATTTCTATTTTTAGTCAAAAATATATTATTTTTGGCGCCTACCAAGAATAAGATGAGTTCTTAATTAGGCCCCGTTTGGATTGGCTTAAAAAAAGTGGCTTTTCAATTAAGTGCTTAAAAGCACTTTATAAGTGCTGAAACTTGTTTTATAAATAAGCAGTTATGTGTTTGGATAAAAGTGCTGAAACTGAAAACAAGCTGATGAAGTGTTTGGTAAACAAGTGCTGGTAAGCACTTTTTCTTGTTAAAATGACTGAAATATCCTTAAAGTTGTTAACATTATAAAGAAGATGATGACTATAATATTATATTTTCCATTCATAGCTTCAAATTCAGGGGTAATATGTAAATTCATTGAATGATTTGATTTTAGAATATAGTTACACCAATTAAAAAAATGGAAGGATTCAACGACCAAAAAAATTAAAAGTTATGGAACCAAAAAAAGAAGCCAAAAAAATAATATTTACAAAATATTGGAATGTATCAAACATTATTTAAAAACTATTGTTTGCTTCACGTTAGGAACTTCAAGAAATTGACAAATATTGGAGAATGGAGGGGAAAAAAAGATAGTATGTTGTAGGGTTTTTACTTGGGGGTAATTTCAGGATTAAGAAAAATTATAAGGGATAAGAATGTAATATCTTTGGTCAAAGCAATATAGCTTTTAAGCCAATTTAGAAAAAGTTGGAATTTTCAACTTATTGATTTTGGCTTTTTTAAAGCAGATTTTAACTTTTTTTAAGCCTATTTTTTGGTTGCCAAACACTTTCATAAGTTAAAAATTGTTTAAAAGCTGGTTTGACGAGCTTTTAGCCCATCCAAACTCTATATATCTGCTGTCTACTATTAAGGCAACTAGCACCGTCATTTCTTATTTTTATTAAGACTCCAATTTATTGTTTGTTTTTTCCTCTAATTTACTGTACAATAATTCTACTCTTAATTTGACTTGTTTTGTTTAATGAAATCGTGATACCCCATCACAAATAACGCACACAAAAGAAGACTTGAGATATATAGGAACATGGTAGTGTTACATATGCGACCTTGTTAGATTTAGACTTTAACTCTAGAATACGATATATTCCAAGAAAAAAAATGGAAAAATACAAATGTATTCGATATGATGGATTTTCATAAAAGAACAGTTTTTGAACAAATATTTTCATTTTTATCTTTTTTTATTTTGAGTGTTAAAAAGTGATAATATGTCTAAATGTTAGTTGGAGTAATGAAATTAAAAGCTAAGATATACAACAATAACAAATTCAGTATAATCCAACAAGTGGGGTCAGAGAAGGGAGTGTGTACGTAGACCTTATTCTTACTGTGAAAAGGTAGAGATGATGTTTTCGATAGACTCTCGGCTCAAGGAAAGTTGAAAAGAAAGAAGCAGTAGCAACAGACAGTAATGTCCGCAAGATAACAAGAAAGCTGAAACGAAAGAAACCGCAGGTAGTAATATAAATCTAAAAATAAGAAAGCACAACTAACACTAATACTACTAGTATGGACAAGAAAAACACACGATTATCCACTAATCTTCTACCCTAATTTTTGACCTTCACACTCTCCTATCAAGGATCATGTCCTCGGTAAGCTGAAGCAGCGTCAAGTCCTGCCTAATCACCTATCCCGAATATCTTTGGCCTACCTCTAGCTCTCCTCAGATCCACCAAGGCCAACCTCTCACATCTCCTTATTGGGGCATTAGTGTCTCTCCTCTTCACATGCCTGAACTATCTAATCATCGCTTCTCGCATCTTATTCTCCACGGGAGCCACGCCCACCTTATCCAGAATATCTTTATTCCTAATCTTATCTATCCTGGTATGCTTGCACATCCATCTCAATATCCTTATTTATGTCGCCTTCATCTTCTGGACATGGAGATTCTTAACTGACCAACACTCTGCCCTATATAACATAGTCGGTCTAACTACCGTTCTATAAAACTTACCTTTAAGTTTTTGTGGCACATTCTTATCACACAGAATTCATGGTGCAAGACTCTATTTCATCCACCGCGCTCTAGTATGGTGTGTGACATCCTTGTCAATCTCTCATTTTTTTTGGATTATTGACCCAAGGTACTTGATATTTCCTCTCTTGGTGACTTGTGTATCAAGCCTCACGTCCATATCCGCTTCATGAGCCACATCACTGAACTTGCACTTCAATTATTCTGTTTTCGTCTTGTTCAACTTGAAACCTTTAAACCCCAGAGTCTGTCTCCCAACCTCTAACCTTGCGTTAACACAACCTCGCAAGCTAAGATACGTTTAAGGAAAATAATCTTTCCTCTATAAATGAGAAAATTTTCTCTTCTTGATAACAATCATCAAAAGTTGACTTCCTCATGAAAAATATTTTTTAAAAATAACTTCGATAGGCATGACAGAGTAAATATTTTTGTCGGATTTTATTAAGATTAATATGTTGAATCTGAACACCCACTAGAATATTAAGATATTATCCCTAAAAACTTAATGCAAATTGTTGGGTTCAGCTAGCCTATGGAAACTTTTCACAAAGTATGATATTATCTGCGTTAATCCAAGCCCGCAAGATTTTTCTCAAAAGTCCTCAACCATTAAGAGTATCTCTACACCTTATATGTAATATTCTAATCTTTTCTGCTTCGGATATGAGACTTTATTTGCACACCAACAATCTTCAGCTCAAACTAAGTTTCATGTGCCCATTACCATGATCAACTGGTCAATTTTCAAGATTCAAATATCATTAGAGTATTTATGAAAACCAAAGCCTGCAACTAGATTCTTCTTGTCTATGTGTGTCTCTAAGCTCTATGCCCTCGCTCTACCATCATCATATTGGTTGTTGTTGGGTTCAAACAATTCAAAGATACTCTTAGCATAGTGTGATATTTTTCGTTTTGGGCCAAGTTCATACAATTTTTTTCCAAAAGGCCTCACACCATTAAGAGGTCTCACACCTTATATATAGTCGATCCTTTTAACTACTAGTGTGAGACTTTGTTCGCACGCCCAACAATCTCCCCTTGAACTAAGTTCGACGTGGCTAGTCACTACGATCTCCGGATCAATCCTTTGAAGTAAGTTTCACGTGGCCCATTACCACGATTCACGGGTCAATTTTTGGATTCATTGTGTGCCACCCATATCGTCAGAATATTTATGGCAATCAGAACTTGTATCTACTTTCTTCATGCTTATATGTGTATCTAAACTCGTAAGGGGAAGTAACGAAACCACACGCCTATCACTTTATCATCGTCATACTCATCCTGCAGAACCTAAACTCTAATATCAGTTGTTGGGTTCAATTAGCACAAAAATGCTCTTAACATGGTGTGATGTTGTTCATTTTGGGCCAAGCACGCACGGTTTTCCCCTAAAAGTCTTTATCATTAAGAGATCTCACACCTTATATATACTTTTTCAATCGTTTTACTACAAATATGAGATTTTATTTGCACATCCAACGTGAATAATTAAGACTGTTTATCTTCGCAATATTTAAATATGTATAATTTATCTTTATTTAAAATTTATAAATATATAATTTAAACATACGATAATAATTAAGTATTATTGTCACGACCCGAAATTTTCACCGTCGGGACAGTGATGACGCCTAACATTTCTCTTGCTAGGCAAGCCAACGTTAAAACAATTTATCCTTTTTAACAATTTAAATTCAATTAATGAAGAAAAACTAATTTAATTGCAATAATCCAAATATAAATGCGAAAACTAAAATCGTTAAAATATCTGCTACAAATCCCTGAACATGATGTCACAAGTGCACGAGCTGCTAGAGTAATACATACAAGGGTCTGAAATAAATACAAAGTTGTCTGAATGAAAATATACAGCTGAATAAAAATAAAGACGAGGACTTTAGGAGCTGCGGGCGCTGAGCAGTTGTACCTCAAATCTCTGCAGGCTGTCTAATCCGAGCTCTTTAGTAGCCGCCGCTGGGACCGTCTCCAAAATCTGCACAGTGTGCAGAGTGTAGTATCAGCACAACTGACCCCATGTACTGATAACTGCCGAGCCTAACCTCAACGAAATAGTGACGAGGATAAGGCGGGTCACCTACACTACAACTTGTACGCAGTATATAATAATGACAGAAAATGAGAATACTGAACAGAATTAAACAGCCAACTAAAAATAATAACCACAGCCTCAAGAATAAACCATTGTCGTCCAGAATCACCTAATAATTCAGATACAAATACCAAAAGAAAAAAAACAATACAGTTCAAGAAATGAAAACATATAGGTTATTGCGGTGCGCAACCTGATCCCACCATACAACAGAAATTCCTTCCTTATTTCACCGAAACGATATCAACAACAGTAGATAATATATATATATATATATATATTACGGCACGTAACCCGATCCCACCATATGTCAATATCAGTATCATAATTCACCCTTATTTTACCATGTCAATCCACCCTTATTCCACCTGTTTTGGTTGCACCCGATCCTACCAGACAACACAAATTCCTTCCTTATTTCACCGTAACGATATCAACAACAGTAAATAATATATATATGTTGTGGCGCGTAACCAGATCCCACCATATGTCAATATCAGTATCATAATTCATCCTTATTTCATCATGTCAATCCACCCTTATTCCACCTGTTTTGGTGTGCAACCCGATCCCACTGTATAGTACAAATCCACCCTTATTCCACCTCAACATATCACCCTTATTTCACCTGTTGTGGCGTGCTACCCGATCCCACCATATCAATATCACGTACTCAATAAGCACAGTAAAACTCACAATTCAAATCATAGAAAAACCCTTTACAATTCCAAGACATCAAACTGAACAAATAGGAAACCTTGCACAATATGATAATCCGAATAAGTAGTACTACACAGCAAGACCAATCCAGAATTTACAACTACAAGGTACAGATATATCAACTTGAGCAAATAGTAGGAGAGTATGAAACTATGGAAAGAACTAATATCATGAACAGGAGGAAACAATGACTACAAGTAGCAATTAGGCATGAAAACACATTTAGAGCATATAACAACTGAGACAGGGAAAGAGATAATATAAGAAGAACTGGAAAACAGGGAAAAACAGATAATTCGGCGGCGCATAAGCATTCGTCACCTCACATATACGCCGCTCACATGAAATTCACATAGCAAATAGTCTGAGGGTTCGTAATTCCCTCAAATCAAGGTTAGACACAACACTTACCTCGCTCCAAAGGCCACTCAATGCTCAATCACAGCTTTTCCTCTAGAATCCACCTCCAAACTACTCGTATCTATCCACAAACGACTCAATAATATCAATTATTTCTAAAGGAATCAATTACAATGCATAGATTTAGATTTTCCAAACTTTCCCCCAAAAAGTCAAAAATTGACCTTGGGCCCGCTTGGTCAAAACCCAAGATTTGGACCAAAATTCATTTACCCATTCACCCCCGAGCCCGACTATGCAATTTATTTCGTAATCCGACCTCAATTCGAGATCTAAATTCCAATTATACAAAAATCCCTAATTCTACCCAAACCTCCAATTTCCACCATGAAAATCCTAGATTTTAGGTTGAAAACTCATGAAATGCAATGAGTAATTGAAATAAAGTAGGTTAGAATCACTTACCATCAAATTGGAGAAGAAAATATTTTAGGAAAATCGCCTCTAGATCTTCTAGTTTTGAAATTTTGAAGGAATGGCAAAAATGTCGTTTTGGTTATGTTTCTAAATGACTGGGCGTGAGGTATTCATCGCGTTCGCGTGAATCCTAACGTGTTCGCGAAGAGCAGTGCCTGTTAGGCTTACGCGATCGTGAGAGGCTACACACGTTCGCGAGAGAAGACCCGCGTTCGCGCAGTGTAACCTCAAGTCTCCTGCCCAGCCTAGCTAACGCTACGCGTTTGCGTGTGACGGGTCGCGTTCGCATAGAGAAAATCCTTCATTCGCATTTGCGACCATAGTCTCGCGTTCGCGTAGTGTAAAATCCTCCCACAAACCATATTCCCTTCGCGATCGCGAGAATGGCTTCGCGATCGCGAGAATGGCTTCGCGATCGCGAGGCACAACACACCAGAAAAGCAGCTGCAGCAAAAACATCAGATTTTTCTAAGTCCAATTCACCTCGTAGCCTATCCAAAATTCACTTGAGCCCTCAGGGCTCCGAACCAAACATGCACACAAATCCTAAAACATCATACGAACTCGCTCGCGCGATCAAAATACCAAAATAACGCCTAAAACTACGAATCAGACACCAAATTAAATAAAATTTTCAAGAAAACTTTAAAACTTTTATTTTCACAACCGAACGTCCAAATCACGTCAAATCAACTCCGTTTCTCACCAAATTTGACAGACAGGTTATAAATATTATATTGGACCTGTACCGGGCTCTAGAACTAAAATACGGACCCGGTATCAATAAATCCAAACATTAGTCGATTCTTAAATATCATAAATCATTCAAACTTTAAATATTCAACAAAAATCAATAACTCGGGCTAGGGACCTCCGAATTCGATTTCGGGCATACACCCAGGTCCCAAATTACGATACGCACCCACCGGGACCGTTCGCTCAAAGCGTTGCCGAAAGTCAACTTAAATAAATTTTAAGGTAAAATTCTTATTTTTATCAGTTTTTAACATAAAAGCTTTTCGGAAACACGCCCGGACTGTGCACGTAAATTGAGGAGATTAAAAATAAGATTTTTAATACTTCGGATCATAGAATTAGGTTTTTAAAATATAAGATGACCTATCGGGTCATCACATTCTCCACCTTTAAAATAATCGTTCGTCCTCGAACGGACATAGAAAAGTACCTGAACTGGTGAAAAGGTGGGGATATCTACTCTGCATGTCCAAATCGGACTCCCAAGTAGCTGCCTCGATGGGATGACCTTTCTACTGCACTCGAACTGAAGTATAACTCTTCGACCTCAGCTGACGAACCTGCCGGGCTAGAATAGCCATCGGCTCATCCTCATAAGTCAAATCTTTGTCCGACTAGACAGAGCTGAAATCTAACACGTAGGACGAATTGCCGTGATACTTCCGGAGCATGGACACATGGAACACCGAATGAACTGCTTATAAGCCTGGTGGCAACGCAAGCCCATAAGACACCTCTCCCACTCTCTCCAGAATCTCAAAGGGCTCAACTCGCCCTTCTTTCCGAACCTTATTACACCTTTCATGGGTGATATCCAGAGAAACACTCTCTCCCCGACCATGAATGCAACATCACAAACTCTACGGTCTGCATAACTCTTCTGCCTGGACTGAGCTGTGCGAAGTCTATCCTAAATAATCTTGACCTTATTCAAGGCATCCTGCACTAAAATTGTACCCAATAATCGAGCCTCCCCTGGCTCAAACCATCCAACCGGCAATCGACACCGTCTACCATATAATTCCTCATAGGGAGCCATCTGAATGCTCGACTGGTATCTATTGTTGTAGGCAAACTTCGCGAGTGGCAAGAACTGATCCCAAGAACCTCCGAAGTCTATAACACAAGCGCGGAGCATATTCTCCAAGATCTGAATAGTGCGCTCTGACTGTTCGTCCGTCTGAGGATGAAACATTGTGCTCAACTCAACGCGCGTGCCCAACTCGCGTTGTGCCCTCCAGAAGTGTGAGGTGAACTGTGTACCTTGATCAGAAATGATAGACACGGGCACACCGAGAAGACGGACGATATCGCGAATGTAGATCTCTGCCAACCGCTTCGAAGAATAGGTAACTGCCATAGGAATGAAATGCACTGACTTAGTCAGCCTGTCCATAATGATCCAAACTGTGTCGAACTTCTTCTGAGTCCGTGGGAGTCCAACAATGAAATCCATAGTGATACGCTCTCACTTTCACTCAGGAATCTCTATCTTCTGAAGCAAACCACCGGGTCTCTGATACTCACACTTTACTTGTTGACAATTTAGACACCGAGCTACATAAGCAACTATATCCTACTTCATCCTCCTCCACTGATAATGTTGTCGCAGGTCCTGATACATCTTGGCGGCGCCCAGATAAATAGAATACCGGGAACTGTGGGCCTCCTCAAGAATCAACTCACGAAGTCCATCCACATTAGGCATACAAACACGACCTTGCATCCTCAAGACTCTGTCATCTCCAACAGTAACCTGCTTAGCACTACCGTGCTACACTATGTCCCTAAGGACCAACAAATGAGGGTCGTCATAGTGCCGATCTCTGATGCGTACAAACAAAGAAGACCGAGCTACCGTACAAGCTAGAACACGACTGGGCTTTGAAATATCCAATCTTACAAACTAGTTTTGCTAATGTCTGAACATATGATGTAAGCGGCCTCTCACCGACTGGAATGAACGCAAGGTTGCCCCTACTCGTTGCCTTTCTACTCAATGCGTCGGCCAGCACATTGGCCTTCCCGGGATGATACAAGATGGGGATATCATAGTCTTTCATTAGTTCCAACCACCTCCTCTGCCTCAAATTGAGATCATTTTTCTTGAATAAATACTGAAGGCTCCGATGATCCGTGAAGACATCACACGACACACCGTAAAGATAGTGCCTCCAAATATTCAGCGCATGAACAATGGATGCAATCACCCTGCCCTTCTGCATCAATACCGGACCGAGCCCTACACGGGATGCATCACAATATACCGTATAAGATCCTGAACCTGTGGGCAACACCAACACCGGCGCTGTAGTCAAAGCCGTCTTGAGTTTCTGAAAGCTCGCCTCACACTCGTTTGACCATCTGAACGGGGCACCCTTCTGGGTCAACCTGGTCAACGGGGCTGTTATAGATGAAAACCCCTCCACAAATCGACGGTAATAGCCCGCCAAACCTAAGAAACTCCTGATCTTCGTAGCTGAAGTGGGTCTAGGCCCGTTCTGAACTACCTCAATCTTCTTAGGATGTACCTGAATGCCCTCTGCTAATACAACGTACCCCAAGAAAGCAACTGAATCCAACCAAAACTCGCACTTTGAAAATTTAGCATACAGCGGCTGGCTCTCAGAGTCTGAAGTACAATCCTGAGATGCTGCTCATGCTCCTCTCGACTGCGGGAGTAAATCAAGATATCATCAATAAACACGATCACAAAGGAGTCCAAATAAGTCTTGAACACTCGGTTCATCAAATCCATGAATGATGTTGGGGCATTTGTCAACCCAAAGGACATCACCAAAAACTTATAATGCCCGTACATAGTCCGAAAAGTTGTCTTAGGGACATCGGATGCCCTAATCCTCAACTGATGGTAGCCAGGTCTCAAATCAGTCTTCGAAAACACCTTGGCACCCTGAAGCTGATCAAATAATTCATCAATCCTCGGCAATGGATAATTGTTCTTGATGGTGACTTTGTTCAACTACCGGTAAACTATGCACATCCTCATCGATCCATCCTTCTTCTTCACGAACAACACAGGCGCACCCCAGGGCGAGACACTAGGTCTAATAAAGTCCTTATCAAGAAAATCTTGCAAATGTTCCTTCAATTCTTTCAACTCTGGCGGGGCCATACGGTATGGCAGAATAGAGATGGGCTGAGTGCCCGGAGCCAAGTCAATACAGAAATCAATATCCCTATCGGGTGGCATCCCCGGCAGGTCTGCAGGAAACACCTCTAGGAACTCACGAACAATTGGCACTGAATCCATTGAAGGAACCTCTGTACTAGAATCGCAGACATAAGTCAAATAAGCCAGATACCCCTTCCCGACCATATGTCGAGCCTTCATATAAGAGATAACCCTGCTGGTACAATAGCCAGGAGTCCCTCTCTACTCTAATCGAGGCAACCCCGACAAAGCTAAGGTCATCGTCTTGGCGTGACAATCTAATAGGGCATGATAAGGTGACATCCAATCCATACCCAAAATGACATCCAAAATCGACCATATCGAGAATTAGAAAATCTACACTAGTCTCAAGACTCCCAATGGTGACCACACACGAATGATAAACACGGTCTACAACAATAGCATCCCCCACAGGTATGGACACATACACATGAGCACTCAAAGAATCACAAGGCACAACCAAATATGAAGCAAAATAGGATGAAACATAGGAGTAAGTAGACCCGGATCAAATAGAACTGAAGCATTTCTACTGCAAACTGAAACAGTACCTGTGATAATAGCGTCAGATGACTCAGCCTCAGGCTTGGATAGAAAAGCATAACATCGGGACTGGGGCCCATCACTCTGAACCACGTCCCTGGGATGGACTCTAGCTGGTTGGCCTCCACCTCTAATGGACTGACCTCTACCTCTAACAGTCTGGCCTCTATCTCTGGCTGCCTGACCCCTACCTCTGGCTGGCTGAGCAGGCAGTGCAGCAACTGGTACCGGAACCATGGCACGAGAGCCCTGATGCAGTGGCGGGACACCCAACCCATAACCACCACACTTAAAGCATCCATCCTGGTACAGTGGCTACGGAAACTGAGACTGACCCGAACGGGCCGAATGACCACGGTAGTAACTCTGAATAGGAGGTGTACTGATAGGAGCTGGTGGTGCACTGTAAGTTGGTTGTCCATAATGAGGCACATAAGGACCACGACTCCCTGCAGCACTGTGGGATGCCTGAAGCGCTGAATGAAATGGCCTGGGAGGATGGCCTCTACCAAAAGTACCCCTGCCTCCAGATGAGGCACCACTGAACCCATCGGAATGACGAGGCGTCTTGTCAGACCCCTGACCTCCATGTGCAAGAACCATCTCGACTCGCCTAGCGACATTGGCATCCACCTAAAAAGAAATCTCACTCCTAGTCCCCTTAGCCATCTATAATCTGATAGGCTGAGCAAGTCCCTCAATAAACCTCCTCACCCCATCTCTCTCGGTAGGAAGCAGAAGAAGAGCATGATGGGCCAAATCTACAAAACGGGTCTCATACTGAGTAATAGTCATACTGCCCTGCTGGAGACGCTCGAACTGACGATGATGCTCCCCTCTCAATGTGATAGGGAGAAACTTCTCTAGGAAGAGTTGAGAGAACTGGTCCCAAGTAAGAGCAGGTGATCCATCTGGTCTGGTCAACAAATAATCTCTCCACCATTTTTGGCGGAACTTGACATCTGAAATGCAGCAAAATCGACCCCATTGGTCTCCACTATGCCTATGTTCCGTAGCACCTCATGACAGCTGTCAATATACTCCTGGGAATCCTCTGAAGGAGCACCACTGAAGTGAACTGGGAAGATCTTGGTAAACTTGTCCAATCTCCATAAAGCCTCAGAAGACATAGTTAACCCATCATCGGCCTGTGCCGCAACAACCGGCTAAACTACTCCGACTGGATGAGCTGCTGGAGTCTGGTACTGGGGAACCATCTGCTCCGGAGTGTGAGTAGTATGACCCTGTGCTCCTCCTTCAGCCTGAGAGACGGCTGGTGCCAAGGGGAATGCGTCAGTCTGGGCCACACTCTCCATAAGGCTCACCAAACAGACCAAAGCATCCTGAAGCACTGGGGTGGCAATGAACCCCTCCGGGACCTGAGTTGGTCCGACGGGCACAACCTGGGCTGGAACTTCCTCATCAAAATCTACCTGAGGCTCCACCGCTAGTGCTGCTTCTCGAGCTCTGGGCTGAGCTCTGCCTCTGCCTCGGCCTCTGGCACGACCTCAGCCTCGACCTCTGCCCCTCGTAGGAGCTGCCACTGGGGGCTCTTGCTGCTGCTCAGCTGAAGATGCGGTACGCATTTTCGCCATCTGCGAGAGAACAAAATACAATGGTCCAATCAGCAATGATAGAATAAAATCGCACGACAGAGAGGAATAGAAGTGAAACAGTTCCTAACTCCATAGCCTCCGGAATATAAGTACAGACGTCTCTGTACCGATCCTCTAGACTCTACTAAATTTGTTCGTGACTCGTGAGACCTATGTAACCTAGTGCTCTGATACCAACTGTCACGACCTGGAATTCCCACCGTCGGGACTGTGATGGCGCCTAACATTTCTCTTGCTAGGCAAGCCAACGTTAGAACAATTTGTCAGTACAATCCGCAGGCTGTCTAATCTGAGCTCTCTAGTAGCCGCCATTGGGACCGTCTCTAAAATCTACACAGTGTACAGAGTGTAGTATCAGTACAACCGACCCCATGTACTAGTAAGTGCCGAGCCTAACCTCGACGAAGTAGTGACGAGGCTAAGGCGGGTCACCTACACTACAACCTGTATACAGTATATAATAATGACAGAAAATGGGAATACTGAACAGAATTAAACAGCCAACTGAAAATAATAACCACAGCCTCAAGAATAAACCAGTGTCGTCCAAAATCACCAATCTTTAATAATTCAGATAGAAATACAAAAAAAAACCAATACAGCTCAAGAAATGGAAACATATAGGTTGTTGCGGCGTGCAACCAGATCCCACCAGACAACACAAATTCCTCCCTTATTTCACCGTAAAGATATCAACAACAGTAAATAATATATATATATTGCGGCGCGCAATCCGAGCCCACCATATGTCAATATCAGTATCATAATTCATCTTTTTTTCACCATGTCAATCCACCCTTAGTCCACTTGTTGCGCCGTGCAACCCGATCCCACCATATAGTACAAATTCATCCTTATTCCACCTCAACATATCACCATTATTTCACCTATTGTGGCGTGCAACTCGATCCCACCATATCAATATTACGTACTCAATAAGTACAGTAAAACTCACAATTTAAATCATAGAAAACCCCTTTACAATTCCAAGACGCCAAACCGAACAAATAGGAAACCTTGTACAATATGATAATCCGAATAAGTAATACTACACAGCGAGACCAATCCAGAATTTACAACTACAAGGTACAGATAAACTAACTTGAGCAAATAGTAGGAGAGTATGAAACTATGGAAAGAACTAATATCATGAACAGAAGGAAACAGTGACTACAAGTAGCAATTAGGCATGAAAACACATTTAAAGCATATAACAACTAAGACAGGGAAAGAGATAATATAAGAAGAACAGGGAAACAGGGAAAAACAGATAATTCGACGGCGCATAAGCACTCGTCACCTCACATATACGCCGCTCACATGAAATTCATATAGCAAATAGTCCGAGGGTTCCTAATTCCCTCAAATCAAGGTTAGACACAATACTTACCTCACTCCAAAGACCACCCAATGCTCAATCACAACGTTTCCTCTATAATCCACCTCCAAACCACTCGTATCTATCCACAAACGACTCAATAATATCAATTATTGCTAAAGGAATCAATTACAATGCATAAATTTAGATTTCTCAAACTTTCTCCCAAAAAGTCAAAAATCGACCTGGGCCCGCTTGGTCAAAACCTGAAGTTCGGACCAAAATCCATTTACCCATTCACCCCTGAGCCCGATTATGTAATTTGTTTCGAAATCCGACCTCAAATCGAGGTCTAAATTCCAATTATACAAAAATCTCTAATTCTACCCAAACTCCCAACTTCCAACATGAAAATCTTAGATTTTAGGTTGAAAACTCATGAAATGCAATGGGTAATTGAAAGAAAGTAGGTTAGAATCACTTACCAACAAATTGGGGAAGACAATATTTTAGAAAAATCGCCTCTAGGTCTTCTAGTTTTGAAATTTTGAAGGAATGTCAAAAATCCCGTTTTGGTTCTGTTTTGAATGACAGGGCATCAGGTATTCATCGCGTTCGCGTGAATCCTGATGCGTTTGCGTGAATCCTGACGCGTTCGCGAAGAGCAGTACTTGTTAGGCTTACGCGATCGCGAGAGGCTACACGCGTTCGTGAAGGTTTAGCCGCCCTGATCTCCGCGTTCGCGAGACAAGACCCGCGTTCGTGTAGTGTAACCTCAAGTCTCCTGCCCAGCCTAGCGAACGTTGTTCGCGTGTGATGGGTCACGTTCGCATAGAGCAAACCCCCAATTGCTCCGCGTTCGTGACCATAGTCTCGTGTTCGCGTAGTGTAAAATCGTCCCCCAACCCAGATCCCCTTCGCGATCGCGAGAATGGCTTCGCGATCGCGAAGCACAACACACCAGAAAACCAGCTGCAGCAAAAACATCAGAGTTTTCTAAGTCCAATTCACCCCGTAGCCTATCCGAAACTCACCCGAGCCCTCGGGGCTCCGAACCAAACATGCACACAAGTCCTAAAATATCATACAAACTCCCTCGTACGATCAAAACACCAAAATAACGCTTAAAACTACGAATCGGACACCAAATCAAATAAAATTTTCAAGTAAACTTAAAACTTTTATTTTCACAACCGAACGTCTGAATCACGTCAAATCAACTCCGTTTCTCACCAAATTCGACAAACAAGTCATAAATATTATAGTGGACCTGTATCGGACTCTTAAAACTAAAATACGGACCCGGTATCAATAAATCCAAACATGAGTCGATTCTTAAATATTATAAATCTTTCAAACTTTAAATTTTCAACAAAAATCAATAACTCGGGTTAGGGACCTCCGAATTCGATTCCGGGCATACGCCCAGGTCCAAAATTACAATACGGACCCACCGGGACCATCAAAATATGGATCCGGGTCTGTTTGCTCAAATTGTTGACCAAAGTCAACTTAAATGAATTTTAAAGGCAAAAATTTTTTTTATCAGTTTTTAACATAAAAGGTTTCCGGAAATACGCCCGGACTGCGCACGTAAATCGAGAAAAGTAAGATTTTTAAGGCTTCGAATCACATAATTACGTTTTTAAAACATAAGATGACCTATCGGGTCATCACAATTATGTAAAACTATAGAGAAAATTTCAAAATTTATACGGTATTGTAAAAACTATTTGTTTGTTGAAGCATGCTCTAAAAGCTAGTGGCGGTAGCATTGTAGTGGTGGACGTCGCTTATGATGGTTGTGAGGTGGTGGCTAGTGATGATTGTAGTTGATGGTTGGTAGAGGTGACTGGAACGGGTGGTTCTATAGTGATGGTTGTGCGGTGCATGGTGGCTTGCAATAGAGTTATTGGTAGTGATTGGCTATGGAGGCTTGCCGCGCACACAATCCGTGGTGGAGGTGCTATGGTTGGTGGATGTGTTGGCTGGTGCCGCAGTGCGATGGATGGGTTGCCTTGTCTTCATTCTTAATCAGATGTCTCGGATTTGAATTTTGAGAATGGAGAAATCGTTGGCATGGAACATTTATTTCTTTAATAAGGTTTACACAATGCGAATGTGGATTAGTCAGATCAACGGATTCTGGATACCAAATGATTATACAAAAAAAACAAAACACCTTAAAATGTCTAGTCAAAATTAAAGATGTTCAAAGTCAACTTTAAATATTGTTTTGAACATCTCAACAATATTCTGGCAGCTGAGAACCAAAACTCTTTATGCCATAGCTTAATACTACACTACTAGGGACTATCAGCTCTATAAAAAAGAAACTAATGATTTCAACTCTACTATTATTCCAAGTTTACAAATTACACCTTACTCTATAAATTTCTTGATTCTTTTTTTTCACTTTTTCACTTTTTCAATGGGAAGATATAGGGACAAGTAAAAAGTGACTTCTCTTTATTAATGGGGATTTTATTTTGTAAATCTGCAAAGCTTGCTCATGCTTCTTCAAGCCAGTTCTTTGGTAGAATCCTCTATCTTCTTCCAATTTATCTCTGCGCTTTTTTTGAATAAAATTTATAAAGAATTTGAACTGCATTGTGATTTCTTAAACATCCTTTTTTTTTCTTCTCTATTTATTTATGAAATTTCAGGTTAACTAAAAAAAATCTGAAGTGTTGAAAAGCTTCTTAAAACTACCACTTTGATCTGGCGAATAGAAACACAATGTTTGCTACGAGTTTTACTCTTATCAAAGATTTATATGCCACTAGAAAATGTAAAAAATTATAGTGCTGGAGAAACTATTTTTCTTTTTATTTATATGAACCAAGACGAGCTTAAATGGAGTAACATGACCACTGAAGATTCATATAGCCGATTTTAATATGATTGTGTTGTAGTAAATAAAAACATAATCATGTATAAGGTTCATAATATGATTAAAGCATGTATGTTATTGTCATGGCTCATTTCTTCCTTCTGTTGAATGCAATATAGTTGTTCAATTCTAATGAGCAGCCTGGTATACCAAGCTCCCGCTATGCTCGGGGTCCGGGGAAGGGCCAAACCACAAGGGTCTATCATTTTGCAAGAGGCTATTTTCACGGCTCGAACCCGTGACCTCCTGGTCACATGGCAGCAACTTTACCAGTTACGCCGAGGCACCCCTTATCCTATATGTCAAATTCTATTTCCAAGCTGATTACATCTTTGCAATTCTTATTTCAGATCCTAAAACTGGCCCTGGCAATAAGAAAATGGAACCTGTCCATTCTCATAAACAGGCATTCTATGACAATTCTAGCAAAAGTAATTCATGTGTTCACAGCAATCTCAAGTCCTTTACCTTCAATGACCTCAAGAATGCCACTAGGAACTTCCGAGCTGATAGTCTTCTTGGCGAGGGAGGTTTTGGATACGTATTCAAAGGATGGATCGATGAGAATACGTTTGCTCCCTGCAAGCCAGGAAGTGGAATGATGGTAGCTGTCAAGAAACTTAAGCCTGAAAGTTTCCAAGGGCATAGAGAATGGCTTGTATGTCATCAAGAAACTACAAAACTATAACGGCTCAGGTCCAACTGTCAAGGTATTGCCCGCTTTGACCCAAACTTTGGAGCCTCGTGATTTTGTTCATGTGGGCATTAACCCCTAAAGGCGTTTCGATAGTTGAATTCCTGAGCCCGCCTTATATGGCCCCTAAAGTTTTCCTCCTATTTCGATCTGGGATTTGTCTAAGGCAAGGTTTACAACAAACCACCTTTCAAAGTCAACCGCCAGCAGTCTGTGGACAGATACACTCACCACTTAGGAACCCAGCGTCCTCTCTGAGGTTTGCCAAGATAAGGCGAGTTCATTAGTCCAGGGCTCCAGACGCCTTATGCGTTAAAGCTAAGTGAACAAAATTGTGAGGTCCCGAAGGTTTGGCCACAGTGGACAATACCTTGACAGTCAGGCCTGAGCCATTACGAGAATTTTTCTATAAAATCTTTTGTAGCACATGTCTTTTGTGATTTAACTTTGTTTTCCACATATCTTACCTGCAGGCAGAGGTTAACTACTTAGGACAGCTTCACCATGAAAATCTAGTGAGGTTAATTGGATATTGCTCAGAGCTTGATAACATGCTTCTTGTTTATGAGGTCATGACAAAAGGAAGTTTGGAAAATCACTTATTTAAAAGTGAGTCAATCTCTTCACAGAATTGTTTCCAGAAAATATTTCTCCATATTTCCTATCATTTCGCATGGACCTTCATTTTTGTATGCTTAGTAATCGATAGAAGCAGAGGTGGTCCTATGTGTTATAGTGAGGGGTCACCGGACCCCCTAAGCTTCGGCAGAAATCTTGTATATGTGAATGTATATGTATATACCTTGAAATTGTTAGTTTAAAGCACTTGGCACCCTGAATACTAAAAGCCTTTAGGAGACACAGTAGAATACTATGCCCCCATCGAGTAAAAATCCTGGGTCTGCCTCTGGATAGAAGACTAACATCATTGATCTTTCAATTGTTTTATGTAGAGGGAGTTCAGCTTATACCTTGGGCTACACGAATGTGTATCGCTGTAGACGTTGCGCGAGGCTTGTCCTTCTTACACGGTCTTGAAGCAAATGTTATTTACCGCGATCTCAAGGCTTCAAACATACTACTAGATTCAGTAAACTCTCCGAATCTGAAACAATGATTAGCACTAGAAAGCTATTTCTCCAAAACTTATAGATTGAACTTGTGCAGGATTTCAATGCCAAGCTTTCAGATTTTGGACTGGCAAGAGATGGTCCTAGTGGAGACAGAACTCATGTCTCAACCAGAGTTATAGGTACTATGGGCTATGCTGCACCAGAATATGTTGCATCAGGTTTCTTTCATTAAGCTCAACTTATGTTTTTCCCTAGTTATCTTGTGATTCTGATAATCCAAATTGAGTCATTTATTTATTCTTTTTCCTTATTGATATAATGTATATAAACTGACAGTATAAATTCTTTTTGCTTTACACTATGCGGTGTAACTTAACCTGTTGTAGCAGGTTGTCCACATTATTTTTCATGTAACCTGTAGTTATTTTTAGGTGACTTGATTGCGTAAAATTCGTTTACATTGTCGGCGTATAGAAAAGTGTGGCAACTTTCTTTTCGTTTTTCATTTTTTTATATTGGATTCATGTTAGATGCACAGATAGTATAAAGATTTTCACATGACCAGTATAGATTTACATGTGAAAGCAGGTTAGCTATCATCTTTTACCAGTAATACTTACCATAAAATTTAGTAGTGTTTACCATATCAATGATCTAATCGCGTACATCGTCAGTGCATAGAGCTTAAAGTATCTGATATTTTGCAGGCCTTTTCACTAATATTTTCAACTCAACTTGTTCCAAACAGGTCACTTGACACCAAAGAATGATGTATATAGTTTTGGGGTTGTTCTACTAGAGTTGCTCTCCGGGAAAAGAGCAACGGGTGATGAAAATGCAGGAGGGGTTGATGAAACATTGGTGGAATGGGCAACACCATTCCTAAGTGATAACAGAAGAGTACTTAGAATCATGGACACAAGATTAGGAGGACAGTACTCAAAGAAAGGTGCCCAAACTGCAGCTGCCCTTGCTCTGAGGTGCCTCGACGTCGATCCGAAACTTAGACCAACCATGAATGAAGTTCTAGCAACACTAGAGCTTGTGCAAGCACCAAAAAATGTCACTAATAAGAGTTCAGAACAGATTAGACAATGCAGATGACAAGATAAGTTCACCCTCAAAGTATTCTCATAGTTATCAGTAGCAGGAGAAATGTCCATCATGTGAATAGTCATTTACAGGGGTGCAAGGATGACTAATATATACATATAAAGGATTTTTATTCAGGATAGCTGCCTTAAAAATAATAACCAAAAAAATATTGAATGGAAGTTTCTTTCCAAATAGAAACAACAGAAGAAAAGAAGAGAATAATTATAAACCTATCTGTTCAGAAAATGAGAAAAAAGGAAAAAAAGTGCTACCTTGTTTACTAGTTTCTCTTTAGAAACTAACCTTGTCCTCAGAATAAAAGATTTACCATACATATTTTTATCCTTATCTTATTTTTTGTTTATTACCAGGCTCTAACATAAAATGCAAGGTAAAGCTACGTACAATAGACCTAAGAGAGCCCTTCTCGGATCCCATGCATACCAAGAGCTAAGTGCACCGAGCTGCCCTATATGTTTTTTTTTAGAGATGGCTGGCACAGGGTTGGGACGAATTGTTTCTACGTCGAATAGAAATGAAACAAAATTTTTTTAAAGAGAAACAAAAATCTAAAGAATCCAATATACTGTATACAATTGCAATCACATTTGTCAAAAGTGATACAGATTATACAAACTTCACCTTAATAGGAGCAAACTCTGATGTCTGTCTAACACCTACAACTAATGAAACAATTTGAGAAATCCTTCTATGGTAATTCTCTTATAAGAGAACAAAGTCCTAGAAAAGATGGCCTCAAAAGAAAAACAAAGGAAGGAAAAACAATAGTAAAGAAAGAAAGAACCACAACAGTTCTTACAATTGGTAGCAACAGAGATTTTTAAAAAATGTAAATTCTATTGCTCTTCACTTTTTCTTTTCCATGTTCTCTTCAGTTTTCCATACAACTTCATCTAAGGAGGTTGAAAGATTTTTGTAGAACTGCATAGAGAAAAGATGGACAAGAAATTGGTTAAACAAATGAAGAAATAAACCAATCTTATAACAGTAGTAATAGCAGTGGACTGATCACTAGCGAAAAATGTTTAAGAAGACAGGAAGAGGATGTGTAGAAACTAAATAATAGACCAATCAAAACTACACCTTAATCTTAAATTTGTCGCTATACAAATACCCTGTATGAAAGGGATCCTTGGAGCATCGGCAAAAGTTGTCTCGGTGTGACCTATAGGTCATTGGTTCGAGCCATGGAATCAGCCATTGATACTTGCATCAGGGTGGGCTACCTACATCACACCCCTTGGGGTACAGCCCTTCCGCGGACCTTGCGTGAACGCGGGATGCTTCGCGCACCGGGCTGCCCTTTTTTACAAATATCCTGTATCTATTCCCCTCAATTCAGATCCATAGGATTCATCTTTAAACAATTTTTATGTTGACCGTCAACCTACCACAATTCTCCTCCTTTATCCGGTTTGGACCGGCTAGTCGGCTACACTTTCTGAACTCACAAAGGCCAATATGCAATTGCTTTTTAAAAAAAGAATAACCATGTCTCAATCATTTCGAAGGAGCGGATTCTTTCCTCTAATCTTTCAACATGCATACAACTCTTAGTCTTTAAATTGAATGTTATTTTTACCAGTATAAACCTCAAGTTTGTGTTCCTTCTGGAGCAATTAGTTTGTCATTTTACGAGTCAAACACTACGAATACCTACTAATTGTCCGCACTTCTTTCTGAGTTCAGCATTATCATTTTAATAATATATTGGCAGTTTAGCTGAAAATTGTACCCTGTGGAATTCCAAAGTGTCGCCTTTTGCTTTGCGCACCTCAACCATATGAAGAGACGGAGCAACTTGAAATACCTAATTTGAAGATCAAACAATGTTCAGATAAATAAGAAATATCCACCTTAAAAAAAAGTCAACTAGGAAGCACATTTAAATACCTCAGTGGAAACATTAAGGTTCCCTTTTCGTCCGGCTTTCAGATTTTGAAGCCTCATCTGAGAAACATAAGAACAGTTTAGTGCTTCATTTTCCATTATAATCACTTTTGCATACAGATCATTAAACATATTAGAGCAATCTACATGTGAATTGAATGAATCACTAAATTTTATCGCCACCTTGTAGTTCTTTTTGCTAACATCAAAGCCGAGAGGTTTAGCAGCTTCTTCGATCTTACTGATTATCTCGTTGGCCGGGCATTTAGATGTGAACCTTGTTTCTCGCTTGAATCCCTGAGAGCAACAGTATCAACGCATTTGTCAATATAGGAAGAATGGAACAGTACAAACATCATCGATGATGTTTCCTACAAAGTGGAAAAGCATTTAAAACAAAATAACGTTTGTGACCTGTTCGTCGAAGAGATTGCCAAGGTTAAGTCCTTGTGACATAGAAATTAACTCGAATGCATTCATGGAAGTTGGCTTCTCTTCTTTTTTCTCTGTTACATGATATTCCTGTTGTAACGCCAAGGAATGAGTAATATGTGAGATAAATTTCATACTACAGCCACTTCTTTCCTCTAAATTCGACACAAAATTTATTGCATTCCATATGTTCGGTATGCTTACTTCAGAGTCTTTGAAGACAGCTTCGACATCATCCAAATTTGCATCTTCTATCTCATCGAAAACAGGTGGTCTATAATCTTTCTTAAACCACTCATCCTCCAAAATTTCAGGGGTGGTAATACGCTGCATAGGATATATATCTCATGAATAAGAGGAAAAAAGGGAAAAATAATTACATTATTAGGCCACCCTCCAAAATAATAGCTAGCAAGTGTATATGTTTTGTATATTAAGTATGATATCATAAAAATACATACTGTATACAAAAATATACATAAGTAGTGTATATGTTTTGTATATATTCGCTAGCACCCGTAGTTATTTCGGCCGACGGGCCAAGAGTGAAAAAAACCCAATGTAATCACAAGCTATAAATCAAGAAGGTTCAGTTGAAATGTCCAGTATGCATACCGTCGTAGGATTTGGATCCAAGATGCGAGTAATTAACTTCATGGCGCTAAAAGAGATCCAAGGTGGGCAAGTAAATTCAGCAGCAGATATCTGTGTAGACCAAGATAGATATAGTGAAACAAGCAAAACACAGAAAGATTGAATGGTATGAAATGGTTAAGAAAAATGCTCACTTTGTTATACAGGTTCATGAGATTGGAGTCATCAAAAGGCAAGTAACCCGCAAGTAGTACAAAGAGTATGACTCCGCACGACCAGAGGTCTGCCATTGCCCCATCATATCCTCGGTCATTGAGTACCTAATAAGGGAGTCCAATTTTTCAGGCTAAAATTCAATTGATGTTTTCTTAATCTTTCGAAGACCTCACGTAAATTGTCCATGTAAGGTTCACACATGATATGTAGACGCCACTGAAAATGTGAAATCGCTCTTTGATATGTTGAACTGTTTTTTTTCTTTTTCTTTTTTGGCCATATCATAGTAAGCAAAGGAAGTGAGGTCACTCGTCGAATAGCCAGAAGTACTATAACTCCTATTTTAACAGAAGCCTTGTTGCTTGTTTTAAAAGTTTTGAAGAGAGATGAAGCATTTGATTTCTAATTACAAGTCCGTTTTCAAGCTAACTGAACGCTTTATCTGTTGCTAGTTCTGTTCCAGCAAAATTAAATAGGTCTATAACTATACATGAACACGAACAGAAAGATACTCAAACCAATTTATTATACCTCAGGAGCAACATAGTTGGGAGTGCCACAGGTGGTGTGCAGTAAGCCATCATCCTGGAAATTACAACTAAAAATAAGAACAATATCTGACTGAATATGTGTCTCGTGACTCTCGTAAAAATGTGACAGATTAAATTTATTCCATAAGAACTGCAACTTGAAGCTTAATTTAAAAGCTAAAATGATCAGCAGACTTGAAATGAAGAGAAGAAATGACTACAACTGCTCAGGACTTCTTCCATTAACAATGACGGTAAAGGAAATTGAGGCAGACAATTAGTCAGCTGTCAATTATTGCCAACGTAACCATGTTTTCTTCCATGAAGTTCACACAATATGACCAACAGAACTTTGCATACAGGTTAATTTAAAAGGAAGAAGCACAAATAGGTTTCAGCATGACAGGTCAAAGTACAAACTTAGAATGCGCAACATGTTCCCGAAAGATAAGGATATGGTTAGATGTGTGTTACTTTTTTTCTAGCATGTGAAGTTACTTTTGGCTGATATAAGTGTGTACGCAGCCTTACCCCTACCTTGTGAAGCATGGGTTGCGGGTCTGAAACGAAAAAATCTTATCAGCACCCGGTGATTACATATTAATTAACATGGTTAGTGATAAAGGTACATATGAAAGATGCAGGTAATGTGTTTATTGTATTACATCAAATACCAGGTGCGCGTAAGCAGGGGCGGAGCTAGAGTGCGGCGAGCGGGTTCAGCCGAACCCAGTAGCTTTGGTTCGAACTCTATATTTATCTTAAAAAATCTATTGAACATGTAAAAATTATTAATTTAGAACCTAGTAGCTTAAAACGATTAGAACCCCGAACCCATAAGCTTGAAATCCTGGTTTCGCCAGTATTTCCCTATCTAACCTAAACAAGTTCAATAAGAGCTCAAGTAACTGTGTTTTCACTCCATTACAAAATGATAACCACAAAGTAGAGGAGTTAAATACTTCATTTCAGAAGTTGAAGAGTTATGGGAAGTAGAGAAAATAGTTACCCTGACTTGCTGGGATAGAGCACTCAATCCAAAATCAGAAACCTTGAGATTACCAGAAGAATCCAATAGTAAATTCTCCGGCTGCACAGTGGAAAAAAAGTTTTAATTCCCGTGTACTGACAGTGCAAAACTTCAGGTTAAAGTGACCTACGACAACATATATGAGATAACTATCTATAATAACCTTAAATTGATAACCTAGAAAGATCATTTACACTGTCAGCGTATATAAGTTAAATCCACAAGAAAAGGTAGGACCGACAGAAGGGAAACAAAGACAGTAGCTCTGGAGCAAAAAGACTAGAAAATAACTTCTTAAGTGCTTTAACGGAAACAATACGGACCTTTAAATCTCTGTGATAGACTCCCCTACTATGGCAATAATCAACAGCATTAATAAGCTGCTGAAAATACTTCCTTGCCTCTTCCTCGCGCATCCGTCCATGATTTACCTTTACACCAATAAATCAGGAGATAAACTTTTAATGATCAATCAAAGTCAAAAGTATCAAAAGACTGTATGCACCAAAATAGGTTTGAATAGCTGCTCAAAAGCAGATAAAAACCAAATCTGGAATCAGCAAGAAAAAGATCGATACTTTTTTTTGAGTGACATGAAAAGGAAGAATCGGCCTTACAATTTTGTCAAATAACTCTCCACCTGTAACAAACTCCAAAACGATGAATATCTTTGTCTTGCTTCCCATCACCTGCGAGTAAATGAAATAGGGAAGTTATGCGCACATCTTACATTTTGTGAAGTTACGTTTTTTTCTTTCAAAGAGTGCTCAGGTCTAGATTACGGCGTTTGAGATAGAAAAAGAGATCAACTTGACACTAATTATGCACAATCAAGTTCAGAGAAATGGCTTGGTTCTTAGTTCAGCAGAACCAGCGCGACTGATATACACGATTCAGATGTGTACATTGCCTTCATAAAGAAGTATAAACTAAGCACATTCACGACGTAGAGATAGGAACAACCTCGTATAACTGTACAACATGGGGATGTCTGATTAACTTCGTTATAGCAATTTCCCGCTTTATCTGTCAAATTATACACAAGACATTGACAATATCTTATCAGAACTCACACAAGAAACAAAATAAACCATACTCCCTCTGACCATAAAACATTATGAAGAGACATTATTCAAATAGCTTTCTGCAATCCAAGATAAAATTACTTGCACCGATCATAAACGAAAGATAACCGAAAAGACAGTAGTTCAAGAGTGCAAGATGAAAGGAGAACTTGAAAAAGTTTACCTGTTCAGCCATTTTGTGCTTAAGGACCTTATCTTTATCAAGAATCTTGATTGCCACATTTTCACCTGTCTCTGAATTCCTTGCAAACTTGACTTTAGCGAACGTTCCCTCACCAATTGTCCTTCCCACTTCATATTTACCAACTCTACGCTTGATTTTTGCCCGATTCATTATCAGCACACCAACACGATTCTGTAAAAAGGTAGAAAGTTGCAGTTACAATTAAATTCATACACAACGCTAATAGAATGCTATTATATACACAAGTTGTTGAGATCGAAATAACAAGACATCATGCGAAAGCTAACAAAGTAAATCTTGACGACGATAAATCGGACTACAAAGAGAAGTATACTAAAAGAGTCATAACACTTTATTATAGTTTGGTCAATTAAACTGCATCAATTTACTAATATAAAAAGAGAAAAAAAGTAGAAAGTGCAGTTACAATGCTATTATATACACAAATGACACTACTACATATATTCAATCACAGAGTTGTCACACGAACTTACAAAGTGAAATAAAGATCCTTCCAATATATACTTAGTTAATTCCACATAAAAAGAAATCCCATATTTGCAAGTTGAGGACTAATGTGATTTGCGAACAATTTTGATCCCAAAATATTCCTCCCAAGAAAATAAAAGAGGGGGAAAATAAAGCAGTTAATGGCAATCAAGAATTCATCATATCCAACTCTTTTAGTATTTATTTATTTACTTATTTCCTTAATTTGTTAGAGGAGTAAATATGAGAATCAAGATGACAACACCAGTTAATTAAACTAAGTCATATATAAAATACATTTATTGGAAATTGTTAAAAAAAACCAGTCAGACTGAATAAAATAACAAAGAATTATTGGGCAATCAATGATCAAAAAACATGTGTGTGTGTGTGTGTGTGTGAGAGAGAGAGAGAGAGAGAGAGAGAGAGAGAGAGATCCAACCACCTCTAATTTTTTTCCATTACTTATAATCAGCAACAGATCATAGTATAATCCAGCTAGAACTGAAGCTAAATTCACAACAGAATAACCTCAACTTTTTAGAGAATCTTCATCCAAAAAGCAAAAAGAGAAAACACAGCTTTTCACTAAACAGTTGATTAAACAAGCAAAATCCTATAACTTCAAGAACTGATTCCCTTAAATTCTGATGCATAAAGAAAAGAACTTTCTTAATCCCCTTCAAGAAGAGAATTCAAGAAAACAAACTTCAAATTCAATGAACAAAATTCAAGTTACCCAATTTCAGAATTTGCACTCAAAAGCAACACAAGATTAAAACTAATAGCAAAACCCCACCAAAAAAAAAAAGTTTCAGAAGTTGAGTACATGAAATGCAGATAAAGAGAAACTTTCTTGAAAACTTCAAAAAAGTAGAAAAAAGATCTCAAACTAACTTAACTGAAAATCTCCAATCACTATTCAATAGAACACTCTAATAGCAAAATTAGCAAATTTCCCACATGGCTACTTCATTAATATGAGTAATAAACACATAACTTTAGCAATCCAACAAAAAAAGTAAGTAGAAAAGAAAAGAAAAACATGTACTTTGAGCTGAACAGAGCAAATTTCACTGTATAAAAACAGAGCAATCAAATCTTGAAATTCAGCTTTGTTAAATGGTTTCTTCTCCCTCCACTAAATAACCAAATTGTTTTCAAGAAACTTCAAAAGAGTAGAATTTTGTATCACAACCACAAGTATATAAATGTTTCTCTTTTTAAAAAGAATATTATATCATTATTATATACTAAACAAATTAATGCTTACGTTGTATGGTTGTGCATACACGATAAGAAAAGACTCAATTATTATTTTACCAGATATGAATGTGTGGACACTCCATTAACATGATGTCATTACATTCCAATTCCAGATTTTCTCGTCTTTTTTAGGNGAGAGAGAGAGAGAGAGAGAGAGAGAGAGAGATCCAACCACCTCTAATTTTTTTCCATTACTTATAATCAGCAACAGATCATAGTATAATCCAGCTAGAACTGAAGCTAAATTCACAACAGAATAACCTCAACTTTTTAGAGAATCTTCATCCAAAAAGCAAAAAGAGAAAACACAGCTTTTCACTAAACAGTTGATTAAACAAGCAAAATCCTATAACTTCAAGAACTGATTCCCTTAAATTCTGATGCATAAAGAAAAGAACTTTCTTAATCCCCTTCAAGAAGAGAATTCAAGAAAACAAACTTCAAATTCAATGAACAAAATTCAAGTTACCCAATTTCAGAATTTGCACTCAAAAGCAACACAAGATTAAAACTAATAGCAAAACCCCACCAAAAAAAAAAAGTTTCAGAAGTTGAGTACATGAAATGCAGATAAAGAGAAACTTTCTTGAAAACTTCAAAAAAGTAGAAAAAAGATCTCAAACTAACTTAACTGAAAATCTCCAATCACTATTCAATAGAACACTCTAATAGCAAAATTAGCAAATTTCCCACATGGCTACTTCATTAATATGAGTAATAAACACATAACTTTAGCAATCCAACAAAAAAAGTAAGTAGAAAAGAAAAGAAAAACATGTACTTTGAGCTGAACAGAGCAAATTTCACTGTATAAAAACAGAGCAATCAAATCTTGAAATTCAGCTTTGTTAAATGGTTTCTTCTCCCTCCACTAAATAACCAAATTGTTTTCAAGAAACTTCAAAAGAGTAGAATTTTGTATCACAACCACAAGTATATAAATGTTTCTCTTTTTAAAAAGAATATTATATCATTATTATATACTAAACAAATTAATGCTTACGTTGTATGGTTGTGCATACACGATAAGAAAAGACTCAATTATTATTTTACCAGATATGAATGTGTGGACACTCCATTAACATGATGTCATTACATTCCAATTCCAGATTTTCTCGTCTTTTTTAGGCAAGTAAATAAAGTGCTAAATTTAATTACTATTAGTGTATTGATATTTTAATAAGTTTCTAAACTCAAATATTAGCAAAGGCACATAGTTTTAAAAAAACAAACTTTTATGTGCTATGTAAGTTTTTTTTGTTTCCTATATGATGTGTGGTACGCACCGATTATATCCGGATTCGCACTGCGTGAAACCCATTAAAGGAGAAAACACACTCTAACAAGATTTTTTTCACACTCAATACGCGAACCTGAGACCTCCGGTTATATGCTATAAGTTTTGTTTTTTTATTCCTCACTTAGTATGCGATACCCTCTATGTTAGTTGAAACAAAGATAAAACGTAAAACATTCAATGAAATTTGTCGAAATTAATGTATTCGATAAGCGAACAATGAAATAATCAACTATCAATTTGTTAATTATAATTAAAGTTACACACACGAACAATGTAAATATTTTTTACTATTAGTAAATTTTAACATGTAATAACAGTAATATTTTTACTAGGTTATCAATAAAGTAATTGTTATTACATAGATTTACCCGTAAATATATTGTAAGTAATTAGATTATAGAAGAAAAAGTAGTGTCTTTATCTATTCTAACAATTATTACTAGATACAAAATTTAAATTTGATGAATTCAATTTTAATGTTCACACCATTAAACATATTATATATTTAAATTATGAGTTCAAAAATAAATAAATTTTTGCAGTATTAAAAATTTTGGGTTCAATTGATCCAATAATTATACTCTCCATCCTTCTAAAATTAATGTTCAAATTTTAATCGATAAAAGTATTATTCATATAATTTCTTCTCATCTAACTAAACTTTAATTCCAGAGAATTATTACGATAAATTATCTAAAATAAGTAAATAAATAAAATAGGAGAATCTAGTCCACGTGCTATTATTGGATGGGGGGGCCAAATGGTCTCGGGATGAAAGGAATTAGGCGGTGCATGCATGTGGATTGTGTCATTCTGAGGTAATTTTGAAGGTGATGCATTGATTATTTTTTGTTTCCATCTTATGTTCTATATTTGTATTAAAATTAGAAGAAATACAGCATTAACAGCTATTCGTCAAAATGGTATACTACTTACTCCATTCGGTCCATAATAAGTGACAAATTTATCTTTTTATTTTGATCCAAAATAAATGTTCATTTATATAATCAAGAAAAAATTTAATTTATTTTTTCAAAAATTACTCTTATGTACGTATCCCTAAAAAGTCATTTACTCCTCACATTAATTATGCCGCAATATTTAATTAAGGGTAGTTTAGTCACACTAACTATTTTTATCTAGAATTTTATATTTTTTTAATAAGTATGCCCAAGACAAATTAGTCACTTATTATAGACCGGAGAGAGTATTAACTTTCGAAATATAACTTTTATGTCACACAATGATTGTAGACCTCCAAGAAAAAGATGTGTTTGGAAGTAATTAGATTAATTTATATTTATACATATAAAAACTAGGGCCGAAGCTATGTATGGCCAATGGTAATCAACTTAACATTCTTGGACGAAAAGTTATATTATATATATAATAAAATATTATTTGTTATTAATTAAAAAATAGATTTTGAATACCCTTGTATAGCTCACTCGCAAAGAATATTCAAAATTTAAATATGCTTATTGAATTTTTTGATTTTGTCACCGATAAAAACGATCCATCAAAAAGAAAAGCTTTCAATCTGATTTTTTTTTCAAATTTAGAGTTGGTTAAAGGTGAAAAAATTATATTCATGTTAATACAGTCTAATATTCAAATAATTGATTTGTGGTAGAACCACAACACATTTTTAAATATACAAAAAAATCCAATGAATGTGGTGCGCCAACAACTGCTCTTATTCTCCGTTGTCCTTATTATGTACGTACCGTGTTTGTGTACTTGCGGCGGAAATTTCCTCCCATCCCCAACATAAACCTATTTCGGATAGTATTTGATTTATTTAATAAAATCAGTAAATATTGTAGTATATTTTTAAATAACTTTTATTGCCTAATCATTGTCAACTAAAACACATCTTCCCATTTAATTTATAATTTTTAAACTAACTTATTTATTAGTTTGGTAAAAGTATCTAATATATCTTTTCAAAGGTGAATCTAAGATTTAAAATTTATAGGTTCTTACAACGATTTCAATTAATACAAAACAATAATCGGACAGATGAACTGAGTCCAACAACAATAACATATCCAGTATATTCCCAACAGGTGGGTCTGGGGAGGGTAGTCTGTACGCAAACCTTACCCCTACCTAACGAAGGTACAGAGACTGTTTTCAATATACACGTGGCTCGGAAAGGAGAAGAAGAAGAAGAAAAAGAAGAAGAAGAAGAAGAAGAAGAAGAAGAAGAAGGAGGAGGAGGAGAAAAGCAAGAAAGGAGGAGAGAAGAAAAAGAGAGAGATACAGGATAAGTAGTACCAAATAATAACAACGGGATACAACATATGAGGACTGAGGCAAACAAAACCACATAACGCAATAAAGATCTGAGAAAATGAAGGAGCATGTGTGTTACTAAGATTATCGGTGAGCAACTAAGAAACTCCTAATCACCTGCTAACCTTCTACCATAATCCTCGACCTCCACCCCTCATATCAAGGGTCATGTCCTCAATGAGCTGAAGCAATGCGATGTCTTGCCTAATCACGTTTCCCCAACACTTCTTAGGCCTATCTCGACCTCTTCTCAAACTCGCCACCGCCAACCTCTCACACCTCCTAACGGGGGCTTCAATGCTTCTCCTCTTAACATGTCTGAACCATCTCAGCCTCGACTCGCGCATCTTGTCCTCTATGGAGGCTACTCCCACTTTGTCCCGAATAGCCTCATTCCTGATCTTATCTCTCCTAGTACACCCATACATCTATCTCAACATCCTCATTTCTGCTACTTTCATCCTCTGCACATGGAATTTCTTGATTGGCCAACGCTAATCAGCCCCATACAACATAGTCGGTCGAATCACTATTTTATTAAACTTACCCTTAAGTCTTGGCGGCATATTCTTATCACATAAAATACCATAAATAAGTCTCCATTTCATCCATCCCGCTCCAATGCGATGTTCAACATCTTCGTCAATCTCTCTGTTACCTTGGATAATAGACCCGAGAAACTTATCTTATATATACATTTAGTGAACTTCTTAGTATAAATATAAAATCTGAACAAAAATGATTGGATTCACCTGAACTCATACTTAATACTATAGATCTGATCCTGTAGCAGGCGTTGATTGATTGATAGAAAAAGGACTGTATGGAATGGAATCGAACCACAATTTTTTCCTAACATGGTGAAAGTCTGAAATATAAAATCTAAACTCGAAAGCATAAGCTTGTTAGAAGTGATCTTTGCCCACCTTTTTGCTTAACTCATTCATTCACAATTTTGTCATTTTATCAAGATTTGAGCTACCATGATAGTAGGCTTTAATTATGTAGTTTGGCCACTGTTTGCAATATAAATTGGCTGCACTTTATTGATGTTTGAGCGTTAAATGATAATAAATTGCTCTGATTGAGAACTTTAAGTTTTGCAGGAGCAATTCCGGACTATAATGAAGTTAAAGAGCGTTTTGGAGCTAATATGGAGCATTGAAGGCTAAGTAAAAGCTTAGAAAATAAATTGGGATCCCATTTGAGGATCGAAGGAGGTTAGCGCGCTTAAAAAGAAGAACGAAGAAGAGTGCATGAAACTGCCCAGGTGCACGGTTGGTGTGCGGCCGCGCACTGGGCCGCGCAAGTCAGGCAGAAACTGGGCAAAGTTCGCGGCCAGATGCGCGGTCACCTGCCCAGGTGCGCGGCCGCGCACATCCCTCCGAGAAAAAATATTCCAAGGCTAAAATTGTAATTCCAGAGGCGACCATCCTTGACCTATATGAAGCCCAGCTCACCCAAAAAGATGATATCTGGGTTTTTAGAAGAACTTTGAAGGCAAGAACAGGCAAGGAGAGAGACGGAAGATTCGGAAACGAGTTTTTATCTTTCTTTCTCCTTTTTTTATCATTGATGATGAATTCTTATATTGTGATTGTGAAAACAATTATGAGTAGTTAAACTCTTTGTTCTAGGGTTTGATGGAACCTCTTGGAGGATGAATCTTTGTTGTGTTTAATATAAATTCTCCATTCAATTTTCTCTACTTGTTAAACTACGTGATTATTGTGGTTGATTGAAGGGCCTCGGCTATGCCTATTTAGTGTATATTACTTGGAAAAGGGTATATGTTTAGGTAATTTTTGAACAACATCATTCCTAACGTATAAGAGGGATCAATACGGAGGGTTTAAATCTGGGTTTAGGAATAACGAAACCTTGATGCGACTGTAATGAGCGGTCAAATAGTGCTAGCTAGCGTAATTCAAAATTATACGTTTAGTAAATTATTGTAGTTACTCGGAAGGGAATTGCGACACCTAAAGTGCTCACAATCGGGAGAGAATATCTAGGCGGATTTGTAGCAGACGTAGCAGGGAGAATTTCGATAAGAGGGAAAATCATAACTCTAGATCTTCCTAATCTTGTCTACAACAGTTGCTTTGTTAGTAATAAAATTATAGTTTTTTATTACCTTGTTATTAGTTAATAAACACTCAAGTCATTATTCTATATTGTTGAAAGTTGATTATTTGGATTCTTGTTGAACTAAAAGTTGTGATTAGTACGTTAATTCCCTGTGGGATTCGACTCCGGACTTGTAAACCGGATTATATTTGTAACGACCGCTTAGTCCTTTTTATAAGGCATAGTTAGGCGTGATCAAATTTTGACGTCGTTGCCGGAGAACTTAACGGTGTTATTAATTGCAGCAAAAGAAAAGCTAGAATTATTAGTGTAGTCAATTTTCTCCATCTTAAACTAAATACATTGAATTTCTAACGTTTGTAGTCTTGGGTGTTACAGGTGTATGCCTAGAAACTCCTCAAGAACTAGTGAATTGCTCGACGCATTATCAGATCCTGAGAAAGTTTTCAAAGCATTGAATCGTGCGAACAAGAATCACAAACAGCAATAGAATTCAACAGAACAAATCGAACCATAAATGGATGACAGAATAGAAAATCCAAACAACAACAGAAAAAATGCGAATGAACCAAACAATCAGGGTGTGGTGCCTCTTGTACCAGAAGCAGCCTTGAATGATTGGGCACAACCCACCGCCAAAAATCTGGCAACAGCAATTGTAGTCCCTCAGATACCAGTGGAATCATTCCAAATCACGAACAACATGCTATATTTGTTGCAGAACAAGGGACTGTTCTCAGGGTCGTATATTGAAGATCCTCAGCAACATCTGAAAAATTTCCTGTCGATATGTGTCACGCAAAGGCAACCAAATGTGACACCGGAAGCAATAAGGTTATTGTTGTTTCCATTCTCAGTGACGGGAGAGGCTCAGACTTGGCATTCACTCCCCATAAATTCCATCACTACTTGGGAGGAATTAGTCAAGCAATTTTTGAACAAGTTCTACCCACCTAGTAAGATTGCCAAACAAGTTGACGAGATATTGAGCTTCAGGCAGAGACCAACAGAGACACTACAAGAAACGTGGGAGAGGTTCAAAGGTATGCTAGTTAAGTGTCCTCATCATGGCATTCCAGATCATATGTTGGGCAAAGGTTCTACATGTGATTGACAGACAGCTTGAAGGTCAATGTTGATGCTTCAGCATGAGGAGCATTTTTGAGCAAATCATTCAGAGAATGCAATATTTTACTCGATAAAATGGATCAAAACTCAGGATGGATGACAAGAGACTCTAAAATCACTCATGTTGTTCACTCAGTGGCTTTGGATCTAAACAACTCCATAGCTGAAAATATGGCCACTCTGATGACGTAAATGAGTATCCTCACCAAAAGGATTGATGAATCAGGCCAGATACAGCAGGTACACATAGTTGACGCGACTAATGGGGGTTTATGTACACCATGCATCAACCAACCTTATGTATGCTCGTGGAGTGTGGAAAGTCACAACCAAAACCATCAGGAGAATATGAACTATGTGGCCAACTATGGAGGACAGCGGCAAGCTGGTCAAAATTGGGGGCAGCAGAATCAACAGTATAGACCAGCACAGGAGCAGTACAATAATAGTAACAATACTGGAGCCATGAGACCACAGGGTCAAGTTATGCCGTACCAAAGACAACAGGGCTACAATCAGCAAAACCATCAGCTAGCTTATCAACAGCCTCAATAACAACAGATTGTGAGACAAGATGATGGGTTTGCTGAACTTAAGGGAATACTGGACAGCAACAACAGAATGCTGCAACAACTGATTGGATCCACTAGAAAAATATAAGAGAGAGTGGACTCACATGAATCAGCGATAAATGGTATTGCGATTCAGCTAGGGCAGATCTCTATGGCTCTAAACAATCGTCCCCAAGGGACACTACCTGCAGACACACAAGTTAATCCAAAAGAACAGGGCCTGAAGCAGCTTATGGCGGTGAGTTTAATAAATGGTAGAGATCTTGATCTAGAGCAAGAAATTGCTCGCGAAATCCGACCAACTGAAACACTTGTGCTAGTACAAATCGATATAGATGATTCAACAGGGTTAACAGAGGTGACATTACAACATGCAGCAGCTGAATCTAGTAAAGAAAAAGAGATTGCGAAGGAAACTGAGTTAGTGAAAGAGAAGGCAGTCGAAACAGAGCCCGGAAGGTTCAAACTCCAACCACAGGAAAGAAGCGGCCTCCAGCACCCTTCCCCCAGAGATTGGCCAAATATCATAAAGATAAGCAGTATAGGAAATTCATGGAGATGTTGAAGCAAATCCAGGTGAACATCCCTTTGATTGACGCCTTGAAGGAAATGACTGGTTATGATAAAATGATGAAGGACTTGATGTCTCGTAAGTTCGACTTTCAAGACTTGGCCACGGTTACACTAACTCATACATGTAGTGTTGTTGTGACGAGACCCATAGCTGAGAAGATGTCTGACCTTGGGAGTTTCACAATTCCATGCACAATAAGTAACTATGCTTTTGCTAAGGCACTTTGTGATTTGGGGGAGAGCATAAACCTGACACCCTTGGCTATTTATAAAAGATTAGGCATTGGAAGAGCAAGACCCACATCCATGTTACTACAACTAGCCGACTGAACGGTGAAGAGTCCCTCAGGTATACTTGATGATGTGTTGGTGCAGGTTGGAAAGTTCGTGTTTCCGGCAGATTTTGTCATTCTGGACTGCCGGGTTGACGAGGAGATTCCCATAATTTTAGGGAGGCCATTCTTTGCCACTGGGAGAGCTCTAATTGATTGTGAAACTGGGGAGCTAAAGATGATACTAAACGATGAAGAGATAATGTTCAATGTGCAGAACTCTATGCGGCGACCCAGTGAGTTTTCTAACTGCTCTCTGATAGAGGCTGTGGATGTGCTTTTGGAGGAGAAAGATGAGACACTGAACGCAAAAGACCCTCTAGCAGCATGACTCATGAACTTAGAAGAAATGGATGGTGAGGACTTGGTAGAGCGAGTTTTGGTACTTGAAGGGCGAGGGTACTAGAAAAAAGAGATCGAATTCGAGCCCTTACACTTAGAAGAAAGAAAAACACCTCCAGCCAAGCCATCAATTGAAGAGCCACCACAGTTAGAGCGAAAACTATTACCGTCTCACCTCAGGTATGCCTTCTTGGGACCTAAAGCCACTTTAACTGTTATTATCTCATCCAGTTTGTTAGATGTGCAGGCATAACAACTTTTGCAGGTGTTAATGGAATGCAAGACTGTAATTGGCTGGACCATTGTAGATATTAAGGGGATCAACCCGGCATTTTGTATGCATAAGATTCTACTGGAAGATGGGCACAAACCTTCCAGAGAACATCAAAGAAGGCTGAACCCTAACATGAAAGAAGTGGTGAAGAAATAAGTGATCAAGTGGTAAGATGCGGGAATCATCTTCCCCATCTCTGACAGTAATTGGGTCAGCCCAGTTCAGTATGTACCAAAGAAGGGTGGAACGACTGTAGTGCAAAATGAGAATAATGAGTTGATCTCGACTCGTACAGTCACGGGTTGGCGAATTTGCATGGATTATAGAAAACTGAACACGGCCACCTGGAAAGACCATTTTCCCTTGCCATTCATTGACCAAATATTGGATAGATTGGCAGGGAGGTCTCACTTTTGCTTTTTGGATGGATATTCGGGGTACAATCAGGTTTTAATAGCCCCTGAGGATAGAGAGAAAACATCATTTTTCTTGTCCGAATGGCATCTTTGCCTTTCGGAGAATAACGTTTGTCTTATGCAATGCACCGACCACCTTTCAGAGGTGTATGTTAGCCATTTTCACTGATATGGTTGAAAATATTATGGAAGTTTTTATGGATGATTTCTCAGTGGTAGGGGATTCATTCAAAGACTATCTTCACAATTTAAGAAGAGTGTTGAAAAGGTGTGTGGAAACAAATTTAGTGCTGAACTAGGAGAAGTGCCATTTTATGGTACAAGAAGGTATAGTGTTGGGGCATCGAGTGTCCAGTAAGGTTATTTAGGTCGGCCATGCTAAGGTTGACATGATTGAGAAGTTGTCATCGCCCACTTCGGTCAAGGCAGTAAGAAGTTTCCTTGGGCATGCCGGTTTCTACAGGTGATTTATAAAGGATTTCTCTAAAATTGCTAACCCCTTATGTAAACTCCTTGAAAATGATCATTCCTTTGTGTTTTTTAATGACTGCAGGTTAGCAATTGAGGAGGTGAAGAAGAGACTGGTGACTGCACCAATCATCGTTGCACCCAACTGGGAGCAACCGTTTGAGCTCATGTGTGATGCGAGTGACTATGCTATAGGAGCAGTTCTGGAGCAGCGAAAGGACACACGGGTGAACCCAATTTACTATGCAAGTAGAGCGCTAAGTGGTGCACAACTAAATTATACTGTAACTGAGAAAGAGATGTTGGTTGTGGTGTTTGCATTCGACAAATTCAGGTCTTATTTGATTGGTTCAAAAGTGATTGTTTATACTGACCATGCAGCACTTAGGTACCTGATAGCAAAGAAGGAGTCAAAGCCACGCTTGATCCGTTGGGTTCTTTTGCTACAAGAATTCAATTTGGATATTCGCGATAGGAAAGGGGCAGGGAACCAAATGGCAGACCACCTTTCAAGGTTAGAAAGAGCTAAAAAGAAAGTAGTGATAGAAGATATAACTGAGACATTCCCGGATGAACAATTGCTAGCAGTGGCAATAGAGGAGGTGCCATGGTATGCAGACATTGAAAACTACCTGGCGAGCGGTATTGTCCTCTATGACATTTCCTCTGTCCAAAAGAAAACGTTCTTTCGTGACTGTCGCATGTATTATTGGGATGAGCCTTATCTATTCAGGATTTGTATTGATAACATGATCCGTGGATGTATCCCCGAGATAGACCAATCTTATATTTTGCAGGCTTGCCACGCGTCACCATATGGTGGCCATTTCGAAGGAGTTAGGACAACTGTGAAAGTGCTCGAGTCGGGTTTCTACTGGCCAACATTGTTCAAAGATGCACACTTATGGGTGAAGGGGTATGATGAATGTCAACGAACCGGGAATATTTCCCGCCGACATGAGATGCCTATGAACCCAATTCAAGACGTAGAAGTGTTTGACGTATGGGGAATCGATTTCATGGGGCCTTTCGTCAGCTCATATGGCAACAAGTACATACTCATAGCGGTGGACTACGTGTCAAAATGGGTGGAATCTGCAGCACTCCCTACAAATGATGCAAAGGGGATAATCGGTTTTTTGAGAAAGAATATATTCACCCGATTCGGCACCCCAAGGTCAATAATCAGTGACGGAGGCACTCACTTCTGTAATAGCGCCTTCGCCAAGTTGTTAGAAAAGTATGTTGTATGCCACAAGGTTGCCACCCCATATCATCCCCAAACGAGTGGGCAAGTGGAAGTTTCGAACAGAGAAATAAAGAGCATTTTGACAAAGACTGTGAATGCCACAAGAACAGATTGGGCGAGAAAGTTAGATGATACACTCTGGGCTTATCGTACCGCTTTCAAAACTCCGTTTGGCATGTACAAATTGGTGTTTGGGAAGACGTGTCACTTACCAGTAGAGTTGGAGCATAGAGCCTTGTGGGCATTGAGGCAGTTGAATCTCGACATAGAAGAGGCGGGTACAAGTAGAGTCACTGAGTTGCACCAGCTTGATGAGTTTTGCTACCAGGCTTTTGAGAGCACAAGACTATATAAGGAGAGAATGAAGATGATGCACGACAAGAATATTATTGAGCGGAACTTTAAACCTGGAGATATGGTATTGTTGTACAACTCAAGATTGAGGTTTTTTCCAAGCAAGTTGAAGTCAAGATGGTCGGGACCATTTCATGTGGTGGAGACCCATCCAACTGGAGTCGGCGATATTACTTCGAAAGATGGCTCCCGCAAGTTCAAAGTTAATGGACAAAGGCTAAAACATTACCAGGGCATGGTTGAGGAAGATAAAATGATCTCGACCGTGTACTTGAAAGATCCCTGATAAGGGATAACCCGAGTCGTGCCGCGACGTTAAATCAGGCTCTTCTTGGGAGACAACCCATGGGTTTGTTGTAATTCTTCGTGTCGCGACGTTAAATCAGGCGCTTCTTGGGAGGCAACCCAATTTTTTTGGTGTGTGTTTTTGTTATTTTTCGTGTTTGATTTTGAACTGTGGAAGTATTGACAGGTTTATCAATGTGCAGGGATGAATTTGTGCGCGCTGGAATGACTCGGGGTGAAGAAATCAATCTGAAGAGGAGCTAAAAGTGGCACAAGTGAAAAAGCTGGAAAGACAAACATGCACGGCCGCGCACTGACTACGCATGTGGCCGCGTATTTTTGGACCCCCACTGTCACACATGCGCGGCCGCGCACTGACCGCGCATGTGGCCGCGCATATTTGGATGTTCACTGCCACACGTGCGCGGTCGCACACCAACCGCGCACTGGGCGTCGTTTTGTAGGTTATTTAATTAGTTTTAGTTTATTTTTTTTTTTTTTCTTTCTTATTTATTTGTTTTTCTTTTATAAATACCTGACCCCTCCCCCCCTCCTCCACACACACACCATTCGCCTCTCCTAAATCTGAAATCCCCCTCTCTAAACACAAGAAACAAACGCCCAAACCCTCCTTTCTCCACAATTTCAAAATCAAAAACTATACCTTTCCCCTCATCTCTCCCACTCAATCACTTCCCAACCCAAATCCTCACATGTTCCCTCAGGTAAGTGCTATGGTTTCTGTTTCCCTCTTAATTTAGCTAGTTTTTATTTATAATTATTATTATTTCTTTTTTTCCTTTTTGTTCTTTGTATTGTCGTAGAATTCATTGTTGTTCTTTTCTTTTTATTTGTATTGCTAATATACTTGTTTATATGTGAGGTGATAATTGAATCTCATCTTGTTGGGTTGGATTAGATGTTGGTATATTTGTGGTGGAATTGAGGTTATAATTGGGTGTTTGGGGAGTTTGGGTGCACTTGCACAACAAGTATTTGTATAAATGCCACAATTAGTTCGTGAATGTAATTTCGTGACCAATTGTACTGGTGAAGTATAAGTAACCGCTCTTGGTTCACACATCGTGCCTTACTGATAGTTGTATTTGTTTCAGGTAGTATGACGCCTTCCAAGAAATGACGAACCACAGGCGCCTCTTCTAGTGGTCACACAGGCTCATCTCGGGCGCGGGCCTCGACCAATGCGCCTCAGTTTGACAGCACAAGGTTTGTATCCAGCTCAGCCCAGGAACGTTTTAGTCAGATGGCCCCTAAGAAACCCATACCGGAACGGGAAATTGATATGGGGTCCCTCCAGAATGACTATCCCAATATGTATCGGGAATTGGTTTGGCGCGGGCTGGGTATTTTCTTTGAAGAACCCGATAACGCCAATTTAATGGTTGTGCGGAAGTTCTACGCGAACTACTCGGAACATGTGGACTATGTCTGCACGGTACGACAGAAAAGTGTGGATGCATCTATCGACGCCATTAGGAGGGCTTACCGGTTGCCAGTATTTGGTTGGGAGGAGGACTATTATGATACTTATAGCAGAGAACCAACCTCCTGGAGTTTTTATTTTAGAACAATCTGTGTGCCAAACAAAGACGTAGTTTAGATTACGCAGGGGCGGAAATTTCACTCGGCTTCGCTCACCTTTGAAGCGAAGTGTTGGCTTTATATCATCAATAGCCACATGTTGCCTTCTTCTAACACCACTGAGGTGAATGGTCCCCGGGCTGCACTGATCTGGTGCTTTATCAATGGCCATGATTTTAATGTGGCTAAAGTTATTCACGACGAAATGTTCATTCGTTGTCCAGTGCAGATGTATGTGTTCTTCTTTCTTTCCCTAATCACTAGATTATGCCGGGCTGTACGTGAACCGGAGAACAGGAACTTGGATGGAAAAGTTAAAAAAGAACCGAAGTTCCGGGCTGATAAAGAGACCATTGGGAAGGATCCTGTGGAACCCGTCGAAGCAAATAGCGATGAGTCCGATGCGCCAGATGAGGGATACGAAGAGCAGGTTGCTAAGGCTGAGGGAACATCCATGATCAGAAGGGGCACGAGGATGACGGCCTTAGAGCATGAAATGGCAAGGTTACGGACTTCTGTCACGGACTTGGGGGCTCGAGTTGATGCACTGGCTACTCAAAATGCAAAATATGAGAGGAAGGTCATGGCATGGCTGCGAGCACTTGGCAGGGCTTGCCATCTCAACCCCGGCACTGTCTCCGACCAGGACAGATGTTACCAGGGAAGTTTTCTTTACCTTGCAATTATTTTTTCTTTGTGTGGCATGGGGACATGCCACCATTTAAAGTGTGGGGTGGGGAATATTTTGTATGTATATAGTGATGTAGAGTAGTGTTAATTTCGTTGGTTAATTTTATATATATATATATATATATATATATATAAAGAAAAAAAATCAAAAGTTTCGATTTGTCCCGAAGATGGATATCATTCGACGGGTTTCTTGAGGGATTAAAGTAAAAAAACAAATTTTCTTTTGTTAGGAGTGTATCAATTTTCCCTTGATTTTTCTTTGGGCCACGGTTCTTTTTGGAGGGTTTCGTTTGAACTGGGTGTAGTTAGTTTTTATTATTTTTTAGAAGTAGGAACCTGTAGGCTATGGGCTAAAATTGAAACAGGATCTCTTAACTTTGTTATGCCTTGAAGATAGCGGGTGTTGTAGTGTGACGCTTAGGCTCAGTTGTTGACTCTTGTAGAAGTGCCTTAAATTGTATGTTCTTAACTTGGCTTAAGTACTTTGACTAGAGTGTTCTGATGATCTAATCTTGATGAGTCATGTGCCATGTGTGTGTGAGGCTTGTTGTATTCTGTGCATTGCAGGTGATGCCTAGAACTTGCCCTGTGTATTTGCAAAGCGAAATAGTAATTTTGTTTAGTCTTGGAAGTGATATAGACATTTCTTTGTTGAGCCAGATATGTATATTTTACCCACCTAATTGTTATGTATCGTAGTTAACTCATTTGAGTCGCAATCTTATTTCTTTGGCAACCACATTACAAGCCTTACCCCTTTGTTTGAATTAGCCATCTATTTGAACCCTTTAACCTTGCATGAGCACTGGAATAGTTATGAAATTGGTAAAAGTTAAAGTGTGGGGTAGTTGGATTTGGCTTTTGAGTGGAACTAATGAAATAAGGAGAAAGGTGCACTGTTTTGAAAAAGTAAGAGTCACTTGAAGTGAAATTCAAAAAAGTGGTGACTCTTGATAAGTGGTGACTCTTGATGTGAGTGTGCTTAAATAATTGGGAGTTAATGTATACTGATTTGAAGGTGGAGTATGGTTTGACATAAGTGTGGGGTTCTGACTGCTAAAGTGTATGTAGTAAAGTGCTTAGGGAGGTTGAGTCACTCTTTTATACAAATGTATCATATCCGTCTCGCAACCTACATTACAACCAGTTAAAAGTATTACTTGATTCTTGACTGAATGAACTCGATTAGTAGAGTAGTACACTACGAGAAAACCTATGGAGCATCTTTTATGGAAAATGAATATCGTTTCTAAGAGTGAGTGAATCCTGTCTATTTTGAAGTTCCTCATTATTCGTGAATTTTATTAATTGTGGAACGAGTCTCTTTTGTTGTGAGTAGGTACTTGATTCATGAAGGAAGGTAATTCTTGACCTATGTGTTAGAGTAAGTGAGTAAGTTGGGAATAATGCATGGTGCTTGTGAGTTAACTCTTGATGTGAAGATGTTACACTACTATGCTTAATCTATGTGAAATATTCTTGGTGTGATGAGTTATGAAAGTCGCTTAGTGAAGTTGTGTCTATGTAGATTATGGTTTGATTGCTCGGGGACGAGCAATAATTTAAGTGTGGGGTATTGATAGTAGGCTATAATTATATAATTTAGCCACTACTTGCACTATAAATTGGCTGCACTTTATTGATGTTTGAGCATTAAATGATAATAAATTGCTCTGATTGAGAACTTTATGCTTTGCAGGAGCAATTCCGGGCAATGATGAAGTTAAGGAGTGTTTTGGAGCTAATATGGAGCATTGAAGGCCAAGTAAAAGCTTATGGAATAAATTGGGATCTCATTTGAGGATCGTAGGAGGTTAGTATGCTTAAAAAGAAGAACGAAGAAGAGTGCATGAAATTGCCCAGGTGCGCAGCCGTGCACTGGGTTGTGCAAGTCAGGCAAAAGCTGAGCAAAATGCGCGGTCACCTGCCCAAGTGCGCGGCCGCGCACGTCCCTCCGAGAAAAAATAGTCCAAGGCTAAAATTGTAATTCTATAGGCGACCATCCTTGACCTATATGAAGCGCAGCTTGCCCAAAAAGATGATATCTGGGTTTTTAGAAGAACTTTGAAGGCAAAAACAGGCAAGGAGCAAGACGGAAAATTCGAAAACGAGTTTTTATCTTTCTTTCTCCCCTTTTTATCATTGGTGATGAATTCTTATGTTGTGATTATGAAAATAATTATGAGTAGCTAAACTCTCTGTTCTAGGGTTTGATGGAACCTCTTGGAGGATGAATCTTTGTTGTGTTTAATATAAATTCGCCATTGAATTTTCTCTACTTGTTCAACTACGTAATTATTGTGGTTGATTGAAGGGCCCTCAATTGGCTATGCCTATTTAGTATATATTACTTGGATAAGGGTATATGTTTAGGTAGTTATTGAACAACATCACTCCTAATGTATAAGAAGGATCAATACGGAGGGTTTAAAGGTGGGTTTAGGAATAACGAAACATTGATGCGACTATAGTGAGCGGTCAAATAGTGCTAACTAGCGTAACTTGGAAGAATACATTTAGTAAATTGTTGTAGTTACTCGGAAGGGAATTGCGACACCTAAAGTGCTCACAATCGGGAGATAATATCTAGGCGGATTTGTAGCTGACGTAGCAGGGATGATTCCGATAAGAGGAAAAATTGTAACTCTAGATCTTCCTAATCTTGTCTACAACAGTTGCTTTGTTAGTAATAAAATTATAGCTTTTTATTACCTTGTTATTAGTTAATAAATACTCAAGTCATTATTCTATCTTGTTGGAAGTTAATTATTTGGATTCTTGCTGAACTAAAAGTTGTGATTAGTACGTTAATTCCCTGTGGGATTCGACTCCAGACTTGTAAACCGGATTATATTTGCAACGACCGCTTAATCCTTTTTATAAGGCATAGTTGAGTGTGATCATACCACATTCTTGAAAACCTTATAATTTTATTTTTCTTTGATAGAGAATTTTCTCCTATTTTTCTGTTATTTCCAATATCTTAAAATTGCATTTCAGCCCCAGTTTTGATTTTATTTGCAAACTGATATTCATCTTTAATGATCCTTGTTTTCTCGTTTCAAGAGAATAGGTTTTTTGAGAAATTTTCTGGAAAGTTTTGTGACAAATAGAAATGTATATTAATATTATAATGTAGAAGTTTACATGCTGAGAAAACTGAGGGTTTAATAATTCGCAAACAAATATAATATTAAGGTGAACTCTTTATTTATTTTTTTCTCGAAGAATTCTATAAGTAACCAAAATTCAAAAGAAAAAAATATATTACCCTAGAAGTCATTCGAAGTTATAAATGGTTAAATTGCCAAAAAGGACAGTAAAAAACTCTTTCATTTAAGTTTTTGGTCAATTTAGAAATGGATTTATTAATTTACTAAAAAGATAAATATGAAGTTCCAATCATGATCTTCCTATGTAAAAAAATAAAGGAAAAAGGAAAAGACAAAAACAAGTTTATATCATATCAAGAGAAAGAGCTGCCCAATATTCGAGTCACACATGCGTGTCTATATAATCATAGTATTTATGGATTGTGACATTCTTTTTGTTTCTCACTTAAGGTCTATTGAAGAGAGACGTGCTCTCCATTCGAATTTTTCATTCTCGAAAACGGTCTCTCTATCCTCATAAGGTATTATTAAAAATTACGTACACACTATCCTCGTCAAACCCTACAATATGGGATATTACTGATTTGGTATCTTGATCTATCTCAGATTCAGAGACAGTGAATTTTAAGTTTAAAGATTCCTACTATGATCTCAAATTAATATACAATAATAACCGATCAGTTGACTGAGTTTCGAAATCAATATTCATATATATTTAAGTAACTTTTTAATATAACTAGAGGATTTAGGCAAAAATTATTGGATTAATGTGAATTCGTGATTATTGTACTAGATCCGCCCGTGAAAAGATCCTATATGTTTCACCACAAACCCTTAGTAGTCTTGTTTATAGATTATAACTTCTATAAGGAGGTATGAGATCTCTCGAACTTACTACAAATTATTTTTGTGTTCCTCAATCTTACCTACCTTTAGTTTAGAGAAAATACATAATTACCCTATAGTGTTGAACGATTTTGGCAGGTGCACCCTTTATTTTTTAAAAAACAATAAGAAAATAGAAATGAACTTCAACTACACATTATTGCATTTGTGGGTCAAATTGATTACTTTGCTCACGGTTTCACTTAAAAGGATAATAAACATTTGAGAGGAATATGAATAGGGAACTTTGAACTTATGTTGTACGCCACAAAAATTATGGAATATACAATCTTATTAGTATTATTTTTCTTATTGTTCTTTCACAAAAAAAGTAAGTAACATATATATAGGATTTGTTTGCCCTGATTTTTTTACCATATTTGGTTCTCATATTTCTTGAAGGGAGCGCAACATATTTATCATAACTGATTTTTTCCTTTTATGAAAAGGAAAATATAATTCTATCATGTTTGGCTAGTCCTTTTTTGTTGGAGGAAAAGATTCTAACGTCCATAAATTATTTAGGATCATTCGTTCCCATTCAATAGCATCTACAATGTAGTCATATGAGATTTGAGAGTCTTATTTAGAGGGATGAATTTCGGGACAAGTATTAGCCTACCACTTGTGTTTGCCTTTTTGTGAGGTTGTTCTCTCGATATTTTGTACTCTCTTTTATATAGTAGATTGCCCATTTCCGCCTGTGGACATACGTCAATTAACCGAACTACGTTAAATGTTTGTGTCTTTTTGGTATATTTCTTGTTTGTTATCTGATTTATCGTCATTCAAGGTTTGTTTTACAAGTTTTCGCATGACACCTGATTATTTTGATCATAACAAAAACTAGGGGTGTCAATTATTCGGTTTTGCCAATTATTTTATAAAATTTGTACCATATTAATTTTTCGGTTATTCTACGGTTCGGTTAATTTTCGGTATTTTTTTAATATCTTATAAAAGTCACTAATAGAATGCAATAGCATACGTACTTTTATACCACTTAGCAAAACTCTCTAGATATTTTTACTATTTAAAGGGTGATAAATTACAAAAATATGAAAGATAACCAGAGTATAGATCCACCATCTATTCTATAGTAGCGTCAAAAAACTAAGCAATGACAAAGAAAATATAAATCACACGAGTGGAAAGTTATTAATCAAGTTGGAACTCAAGAATAATGTTTATAGAAGATTAAATATTTAAAAGATAATTTAAATCATACGAAAGCAAACATAATCAATACATTGTAGTTTGCTACTCATAATTGCTAGAAACTTTGTGTCTTGCTAGTGAATATGCTAAAAATAATTTAGTTTCAGTAGGAGTAGCATAATAGGTTTGAGAATTAGGATTTGGAGTTTAATTACTTGTTGGCTTGTAATCGTTCTCATCATTCCAAGGCACAAGGAAAAATTTAATGATTTATTATTTTTAAACTTAATATATAAATATATTTTTTACATGTAAATTTATTCGGCACTGTTAAATATTTTTTGATTTATTTTCATAAAATAAAAATCTACCCTAATTATCGGTACGATTATAGATCTATATAAAAACCTACGATTTTATTTTAAAAAAATTTAAAAATTAGTTCGGTTCAGTCGGTTAAGTCAATTTTTAAATATCCACTAACACCTCTAACAAAAACTACTTTAAACCACACAAAAAAGGGCAAACAAGCTATAACCCGATCATTATTTTTTGTCTGACCCGAACACTGTTGTTAACAAAAATATATGGTGTATCAAGAATAACGAGGTGTTAGAATGAATAAATAAATAAATAAATAAAATAGGAGAATCCAGTCCACGTGCTATTATTGGAGGGTGGGACCAATGGTCTCGTGATGAAAAGAATTAGGGAGTGCGTGCATGTGGAGTGTCGTGTAAGGATAATTTTGAAATGTCAAAGGCATTTTTAGGGAAAATTAAACTATATAACCGTTCTAAAAAACTATATATATATATATATATATATATATATATACACACACACATTATCCATAAGAAATGTATAATTTTTTATATATTTATCTAGTAAATGTAATAAGTTTTTTCCTACCGGCCAAATGTGTAACTTGCCATATTTTTTTATGGTTTTTACACCTAATGTTTGTATCCGCGGGAAGGCCAATTAATATGATTTTATGTCGCGTAATGCTCATTAAAAGGAAACATTTTGTTACCAAGTCTTTATTTTCAACGCTCGACCCTGAGACCTCTAATTTTTTTGGTCGAATGGAAAAATTATATTTTAACCAATTTTTCAATGTACAACGTCTGCTCTTTTTGACACAGCTAGCAGGTCTCAAAAATAACCAATACAAGAAGCTATACAACCATATTGTTGCCTAACCAAGAACCACTTGTGGATTGTTGTTCTTTCTCTATCCTAAGTTGAAAGAACTACACACTAGGATAACTATTTAAAGTATTCAATATAGGTCTCCATTTACATTTTTGTTGACCTGTTATATGCACTTCAAGTGTAATGTCTTTTGCTCTATCCATAGCTTCCCTCTTCTGGTCATGAAATCTTCTGTTATTCCTTTCCATCCAGATATGATACACCATAGCTGCAGATACAACCCTTAGGATTGTTTTTCTTGGATTCCTGTTATTGACATTGGTTGATAGCCAATTCAACTCCGAGTTAGTGATGCTCCTTTGGTACCTTAGCCATACCAGCATTCCCTTTCACATGCTTTTCGAGTACTGAAAATCAAAAAATAGATGAGCATGTGTTTCTTCAGTATCCATGCCACACAACACGCATGACTGGAGCATTTGGATACCCCATATTGCGAGTCTGTCAATAGTAGCTAGTCTCTGATGAACAACCATCCATAGTATGAACTGATGTTTAGGAAAATTCCATTCAACATGATCAGTGATTTCCATGGAACTTTGGAATAACATGGCATAGAAGAGATGTAGACCTTTTTTTTAAGGTTGAATCTTTCATCAGACACAAATGAATCGATCACTATTAGATCAAAAGCCCACCACTCTATAACAAAGAAAATATTCCTCTCTAATCAACATGCCTGTTTTGGAATTGTCATGGTAGCAATATCTTTATGCTTTATGTAGTGACGATGGATCCAAAGAATACATAGTTTATCTTTCTTTGCAGTAATGGCACATAGGAGCATGGCTAGTGTAACCTTGTTCCATAATGCATAATTGATGATATTTAGACCACCAGTAACTCTTGGCTTGCAAAGAGTTTCCCAAGCAACAGGGGCTCTGCTAGTGTTGTCATGTACTCCAGCCCGAACTTCCTACAAATGTTGTTAACTAGCTTAATGACCTTCTTTGGTATTAATAATACATGATCCCAGTAGGTTTGCATCTCAAATATAACACTCTTAATGAGTTGTAGTCTTCCCGCATAAGATAGAAATTTTGAAGTCTAGCTTCTGATCCTGTCAACAATCTTCTCAACTAATGGTATGCACTGGGTGAGCTTTCTTGTAGACAGAGGTACTCCAAGGTACTTAAATGGTAGAGTACCTAGTGTTAAGTGCAATTCAGCTATCATTCTTTCCTTGAAGTCCAAAGGCACCCCTGCTATATATAAGGAGCTCTTCTCCAAGTTTGCTTTAAGACCAGAGACAGCAGAAAAGTGCTCAAAAGCTCCCATCATTAGCTTCATAGACACTTCATCTGCCCTACAACAAATTAATAGGTCATCAGCAAAATAAATATGCAGAACTTGTAGCCTTGCACACTTGGGATGGAAGTTGAAATTAGGATTCTGTATGAGTGTCTTTAGGGACCTATTCAAGTATTTCATTGTCAGCACAAACAAGTAAGGAGACATTGGATCTTCTTGTCTTAACTCTTTTTTTGTTTCAAATCTGTTAGTCAAGCCACCATTAAGCAACACTGTATAACTAACAGTTGTTACACACTCCATTATCACAGACACCATTTTGTAGGGAATCCGAAATTCAAGTAGTACCATCCTCAGGAAACTCCATTCTACAGAGTCGTATGCTTTCCTAATATCAACCTTGATCATGCATCTAGGGGATACTGCTTTTTAGGAATATCCTTTGATCAGCTCATGTGCCATTATAACATTGTCAAGTATATTTTTGCCTTTAATGAAAGCAGATTGAGAAGGTCATACCAAGAGATCAACAACTAGTTTGAGTCTAGCTGTAAGTACCTTAGCAATGATTTTATATAGTATGGAGCAGCATGCAATATGCCTAAATTCCTTGACATATGTTGGATTCTGAACTTTGGGTATCAAGGTGACTATAGTGCAATTTATTTCTTTTGAAAGCTTGCTTGTTTCGAAGAATTGCATCACAACCAATAATTTTCCCGATTTCTCTGAAAAATTCAATAGGGTACCCATCAATGCCTGATGCCTTGTCACTAGGGAGGGACCGCACAACTTGAGAAATTTTCTCGGGTGTTACAGGCTTTAAGAGTTGTTGTTGCTGATTGAGAGTTTGACATGGACCATTTCTAGCTATATATGAGACCTCTAATTAAGAATAAATATTTTTTTTATTCTACAACAATGTTATGAAAATATTATATTGTGGATGTCCAATTATTACTCTGCTATGGATAATTTTCGTGAAGAAGATTATCCGTTTAGTACTCTATTGAAGTTTATTTACAAGCAGCTGATGTAGACAGATTGCAAGCAACACAATAAAATAATTTGCAATAACTTCTTATTAAACAGGAAGGTTGCGAGCAGCTCATGCAGACAGATTACAAGAAGCTCAAGAAAAGTCTCGCAGCTGCTTCTTGAAAAGCCTTACAGCTGCTTCCTTTCATCTATAAATAGAGGAGTTTTCAGTTCATTATGTACATAAGTTTGAAGTTTAATAATATATCAGTTTCTCTTTACACTTGTCTTTACTTTACAGGCTTTATTTTATAACATGTTACCAGCACGAGACTCTGTCATCTCGAGCAAATACTTTGAAAGTATCAAAGGTACGAACTTTCTTTTTCTAAATAATGTCAAATCTTTCTAAACTTGAATTTGTAGCCCTGGATATATCAGGTAAAAGCTACATGTCTTGGGTGCTTGATGCTGAAAATTATCTTGATGTGATGTTTCTGGCAGACACTATCAAGGACAAAAATCAAGTATCAAATCAAGACCGTGCCAAAGCAATGATATTCCCATGCCATCACCTTGATAAAGACTTGAAAATAGAATATCTCACTATTAAAGATCCAATCATACTGTGGAATAATTTGAAAGATAGATATGACCACCTGAAGATGGTCGTTCTTCCACATGCATATTATGATTGGACTAATTTAAGGCTACAAGATTTTAAATATATCAGTGAGTATAATTCAGTTATGTTCAGAATTATTTTCTAATTGAAATTATGTGGTGATAATATTACTGATCATGATATGTTGGAGAAATTTTTTACCACTTTTCATGCCTCGAATATGCTCCTGCAATAGCAATATCAAGAGATGGGATTCAAAAAGTATTCTGAACTTATCTCACATCTTCTTGTAGTCGAGCAACATAATGGGCTATTAATGAAAAATTATGAAAGCAGACCTACTGGTTCTTGTCCATTCCTTGAAGTGAATGAGATGAATTTCCACCAAGCTAAGCGTGGAAGAGGTTGTGATCATGGCTGTGGTCGGGAAAAAACTCTAATCATGGTAATTGTAATGCACTAAAGAACCCTCATAACCACCAGTAGTAGAAAAGGAAGGAACAAAAGCATGAAGTGGTGCAAGCAACAAATGTAGAAAATGGATGCTATAGATGTGGAGGAAAAGGGCACTGGTCACGTACCTGTCGTATGCCAAAGCACCTGGTTGAGCTTTATCAAGCCTCCCAAAAGAAGACAGAGAAAAATACTGAAGAAAATTTTATTGTTGAAGATAATGTTGACTTTATGTATTTGGATGTAGCTGATTACTTTGCATTCCTAGAAGGAGAAACAAGTCATGTAATCGTTGATGCATCTGTAGAAATTTAAATTTCTGTTATTTGTATTAGTTAGTATGGTTATGTAATTTTTGTATATAAATAAAATTTATGCTTTGATAATGATATTTACTATAATATTTATTTTGCTTATGCCATTCTGAAGAATATGAATAATCCTCAAATTATGTTTGGATCAAAGACCAATCATGAAGATATTTGTGTAATTGATAGTGGAACAACTCATGTCATATTCAAAGATCAAAAATATTTTTCTTATTTGCATAGAAAAAAAAAAGCAAATGTTTCTACAATTTCTGGTAATACAAGTTTGATTGAAGGCTCCGGAAGAGCCATTATATTTCTGTCTAATGGAACGAAACTTATTATAGACAATACATTGTTCTCCTCCAAATCCCGAAGAAACTTGTTGAGTTTTATAGATATCCACCGAAATGGGTATCATGTTGAGACGATAGATGAAATGAATATGGAATATCTTTGTATTACAAAGAATGTTTCTGGCCAGGAGTGTATTGTAGAAAAGTTATCAATTTTATCTTTTGGCTTATACTATTCAAAGATTAGTATAGTTGAAGCACACTCTTTGTAAATCAAAAGTTTACTGATTCAAATACTTTTGTGATTTGGCATGGCCGTTTAGGCCATCCTGGATCAAAAATAATGAGACGAATTACTGAAAATTCGAGTGAGCATCCATTAAAGAACCTGAAGATTCTTACAAATGATGAATTTTCTTATGATGCTTGTTATCAATGTAAAATGATCACTAGACCATCACCAATGAAGTTTGGCATTGAATCCCCTGCCTTTTTAGAGCGTATACATGGGGATATATGTGGACTTATTCACCCACCAAGTGTATTGTTTAGATATTTTATGATCCTAATAGATGCATCTGCAAGATTATCTCATGTGTGCCTACTATCATATCGTAATCTGGCGTTTGCAAATCTATTAGCCCAAATAATTCGATTAAAGACACAATTCCCAAATTATTCTATAAAGGTTATTCGCCTTGATAATTCTGGAGAATTCTCATCTCAAACTTTTGATGATTATTGTCTATCAGTTGGAATAAAAGTTGAACATTCTGTAGTTTATGTTCATACTCAAAATAGCCTTGTAAAGTCATTTATTAAACGCATGCAATTGATAGCAAGACCACTACTTATGAAAATAAAATTATTCACTACTGTTTGGGGCTCTGCTATCTTGCATGCAACATCACTTATTAGTCTCAGACCGACACATTATAATAAAAATTCTCCGTCACAATTAGTTTTTGGTCATGAACCAAATATTGCTCATCTACGAATTTTTGGATGTGCTATATATATATATGCCAGTAGCACCACCACAGCGTAGTAAGATAGGCCCCTAGAGAAGGTTAGGAATATATGTTGGGTTTGAATCACCCTATATTATTCGCTATCTTGAACCATTGACGGGAGATTTATTTATTGCTCGATTTGCAGATTGTCGATTTGATGAAACAAATTTCCCACAATTAGGGGGAGAGAAAAAGAAAATCAAAAGAGAAATTTTGTGGAAAGTTTCATCATTATCTCATTTTGATCCACGTGCCCCTATATATAATCAGGAGGTCCAGAAGATCATCCATTTACAAAATATAGCAAATCAAATACCAGACGCATTTACTGATTTGAAAAGGATAACTAAGTCACATATCCCTGCAGAGAATGTGCATATCTGAATTGATGTCCCAATAGGACCATCTACTAGCATGAGAGCTAGTGAACCTAAAGCACGCCTGAAGTGTGGTAGGTCTTTGGGTTTTAAGGAAAGAAATCCTAAAAAACGAAAATCGACAAATGATCAAAATAATACAATGAAGTGATCTCCTGAAGAGACCCAAGATCTGATTAGTTCTGAGATTCCTGAGGAAATAAATGAACCCAAGACTCAAGTGAGCGAGAAAATTTTAATAAGTTCTACTGATGATGGGATTAATTTAAATCGATCTGAAATACTGATGGATAATATTTTTGCATATAATGTTGCACTTAATATTATGCAAGATAGTGAGGATCTTGAAACCCGATCTGTCGAAGAATGTCAACAAAGATCTGATTGGCCAAAATGGCAAAAGGCAATTCAATTAGAATTGAACGCACTTGCTAAAAGAAACGTCTTTGGACCAGTAGTCCAAACACCTGTTGGTTTTAAAACAGTTGATCATAAATGGGTTTTTGTGATAAAAGGGAATGATAAAAATGAAGTTGAAAGATACAAGGCTCGCCTCGTCGCACAAGGATTCTCACAACAACCTGGAGTCGATTATGAAGAAACATATTTACCCGTTATGGATGCCATATCATTTCTATATCTCATCAGTTTAGCCTTACATGAAAGGCTTGAAATACATCTAATCGATGTGGTTACAGCTTATATGTACGGTTCACTTGATAATGAAATTTACTATGAAAATTCCAGAAGAATTTAAAATGCCTGAAGCATATTCAAAATCTCGGGAGATGTATTCAATCAGAATACAAAGATCTTTGTATGGTTTAAAGCAATCTGGGCGCGTGTAGTATAATCGCCTTAGTGAATATTTACTGAAAGAAGGTTACATAAATGATGTTATTTGTCCATGTATTTTTATAAAGAAAATGACATTAGAATTTGTTATACTTGTTGTTTATGCTGATAACATAAATCTTGTTGGAACTCCAGAAGAGCTCCAAAAGGCAACTGAATATCTTAATAAAGAACTTGAGATGAAAGATCTTGGAAAGACAAAACTTTGTCTTGGTCTGCAAATTGAATATTTAGCATACAGGATCTTTATCAATCAATCTACCTATACAGAAAGGGTCTTAAAACGCTTTTACATGGACAAAGCGCACCCATTGAGTACACCAATGATTGTTCGATCACTTGAAGTGAATAAGGACCCGTTCCGACCTCCAAAAGAGGATGAAGAACTCCTTGGTCTGAAACACCTTGTCTTAGTGTAATTGGTGCACTTATGTATCTTGTTAATGCTACAAGGACGACTATAGCATTTTTTGTTAATTTACTAGCAAGATATAGCTCTTCTCCTTCACAGAGACATTGGAACGGGATTAAGAATATTTTGCGATATTTAAAGGGAACTCTTGATATGGGTTTGTTTTATGCTAACAAAAGTGCATATTTTGTTGGTTATGCAGATGCAGGTTATTTATCTAATCCTCATAAAGTTTGATCTTAAACTGGGTATGTGTTTACATGTGGAGGCACTGCAATATCATGGCGCTCCACAAAGCAATCTATTGTTGCTACTTCTTCAAATCATGTTGAGATAATAGCTATTCATGAAACAAGTAGGGAATGCGTATGGTTGAGATAAGTGATTCATTTTATTCAAGAAAAATGTGATTTGAAATGTGATAAAAAATCCACAATTTTATATGAAAACAATGTTACATAAATAGCCCAATTGAAGAGAGGATTTATAAAAGGAGATAGAATGAATCACATTTCACCAAAATTATTCTACACACATGATCTTCAGAAAAATGGTGATATTGATGTGCAACAAATCCGTTCAAGTGATAATCCGGCAGATTTATTCACTAAATCTTTGCCAACTTCAATTTTTGAGAAGATGGTATACAAGATTGGAATGTGGAAACTCAAATATTTGAAACAAGATTTTCATCAGGGGGAGTGAAATACGTGATGTACTCTTTTTGCCTTACTAAGATTTTTTCCATGGGATTTTTCTTGTAAGGTTTTTAATGAGGCAACTAGAAATGCATATTACTAAATATGTGTACTTTTTTCCTTCACTAGGATTTTTTCCGCTGGGTTTTTCCTAGTAAGGTTTTAACGAGGTACATTATCTTTTACTAAACATTCAAGGGGGAGTGTTATAAAAATCTTATATTGTGCATGTCTATTTATTACTCCGCTACAGATAATCTTATCTGTTTAGTACTCTATTGAAGTTTATCTACAAGCAGCTAATGCAGGCAGGTTGCAAGCAACTCAATGAAATGATTTGCAGTAGTTTCTTATTAAACAGGCAGGTTGCGAGCAGCTCATGCAGACAGCTTACAAGCAGCTCGAAAAAAACCTCGCAGCTGCTTCTTGTAAAGCCTTGCAGCTGCTTCCCGAAAAGCCTCACAGCTACTTCCTTTCTTCTATAAATAGAAGAGTTTCAAGTTCATTCTGTACGTAAGTTTGAAGTTGAATAACATATCAGTTTCTCTCTATACTTGTCTTTACTTTAGGGCATTTATTTTATAACAAACAACACGTTAATAGATATTAATTGTGAGTTCGAGTCACCCCAAGAGCAAGGTGGGGAGTTCTTGGAGGGAAGGATGCCGAGGGTCATTTGGAAACAGCCTCTCTACCCCAGGGTAGGGGTAAGGTCTGCGTACACACTACCCTCCCCAGACCCCACTAGTGGGATTATACTGGGTTGTTGTTGTTGTTGTTGTT